>JAAGAY010133710.1:0-29975 GCA_011801015.1 Ardeotis arabs
GAGCCTCTACTGATAGGATGTCTAGGAGGGCAGCCTCCCCTGATCAAGGCTTGAATGAAGCATTTCTTAGCCTCTGAGGCAGCTATGGAAGATGCTTCAGGACTTCTGGGCAGCAGAACAGAACTTCCTCTAATCTGTGTCAAGAACCAATGAACAGGAAACCACTTATTTTTCATATCATAGTTTGCTTAATAAAAAGCAAGCTTTTGACATCTTGACAACTTTTCATTACTAGAGTATTATTTTGATCAAATAATCACTACAAAAAAATCTTAAACTTTTTCTTGCGTTCACCTGTTTGGAGAATAGGAAAAAAAAAGTAGTGAAAGAGAGCAAACATTAACTTGCATCGTAAAGTACTGAAACCACTTGGAACTATAAGCTTTCTGCATTCCCAAAGCTTCTTGCTATAATTCTTTTCCAGTTTAGTGGTTTACCTACAGTCACGCATCCAGCAGGACTGTGCAGCTCTGTGGGTAGGAACGCTGGCAACCAAATATTCTGTGTAGAGAAATTCCTCTTTGTGTTTGTGTGGAAGAACTGATGGGACGTGCTATGCTGTGAAAAGTAAAACCCGAAAATTAAAACCTGACTGTCTTTAAACAGGAATATAATCTATGTGCTCTCTGCAAAAGCTCTCTAGATTTCATAAGCAGACAGTGGGTCTCTTTGCTCCTGTTTATTGTTGTAGTCTGTCATCCAACAAGATCTGATGCAGTCCATGCTGAACTCAGTACCACTGCAACTACCTTAGAAAGTCTAGTGGAAGTAACCATATGAAAAATCTCTCGAGTATATCTCGCAAGATGCGCTTGCTGCAGTGTCTATAGACCTAAACTGTGCTTCTGAAAGCTTCAGTCTACAGCAGATACCATGCCAGAAGTTTTCGCTTTCTCTCCCACAGGTTAGCACCCATGTGGCAAATGTATTATGTATTGGTTCTTTGAGTACATGCTTTCTCTGAGGTGACACAAGTAGAGCTGCGTCAGTATAGCAGTGTGTGGTAGCACCTACCTGGCAGAGCCTTCTTGGACAAAAACTGTGCGCCTAATGAATCTGATGAACTATTTGCAAGCTCTTTCTGAAGCCAGCATCTGGAAAAAATTGCAAGTCTTACATTGGAAAGCTTTTTTTTTTTTCACCGTCTTGGGTATGAGACCTTCTTGTGAGTTCTGAAAGGCATGCATCTGCTGCCAAATCTACTGGTCTGAAAGAGGGGAGACACTGCCAGTCTATGTAAAGCTGCTTTTTACAACAGTTTACCACACCTGACTAGGTGTGGTAAAAGGCTTAGGAAAGACTTTAATTAAAGTAAGAGCTCCACTAGTTATGTTTGAGTCTACATAGAGGGAGCCGACACTGGATAAATTTTTCAAACTGTTGGAAGAGAAAAAAAATTAATTACAGTCCCAGTCACAAGTTGATGTCATTTATTTAGAGGGAAACGCTTAGTTCTGTGGCGCTTAATAATTTATATGACTGGGTATGCTTTACATAGCTGGACTTGTAATGTGATATTTACTTTTATGCATAACATTATTATGTACTTAAAAGGAAACCATATTCCAAAAAGGTAAAATTAAAATTCTCTTGTGGGAGGTGGTGGCACTGTTCACTGAAAGCAAGCAGTCTGATTTCTTTTGCTGGTGTGCATCCTGGTAACGTTTTGAAAGCTGTTCAGCTCAATAATATGGATATTGCATGTTAGTTCCTGTTTTGGTCTAATAATGTGAAAGGCAGAAGAAAATGTGGTTTGCTGGAAGTGCCGTGACTTGTGGAACAATACAGACAAAACTTTGAGCTGCTCCTATTTTTGTGAAACACTGGCAAATTCCTCCTGTAACAACAGCAAGTAGAGCAAGTACCTGCCCTTACCTGTGGGTTAATGATCTTTGCCGTTCTTTTCTTATTTAGGTCTCTCAGTCTTGGGTTGAATCGCAACACAGATGAAGCAACCAGCCATGGTTACTTTGACCTTTGGTAAAGGAAGCAGCTTGTCTGAAGCCAACCATTTATTTTTGCTTACATATTCTGCAACTGTACGGCTTAGAGAGCACCATCAGTTTCAGTAAGCTGGTGCAAAATTTTTGGAATATAATGAAAATTGCTTTTTGTTGTGGTGGTGTGAGAAGTCCTGATGGAAGGAACTACTTCAAACTCTCCAATTTTCCTGGAAAGATGAATGTGTCAGAACTGTAGGTTTTCAAAGCTGAACTGCAAGTAGCAACTACAGACATGGTGTTTGTTACAGTATAGTCTCATGCAGAAATGCTTTGAATTCCACATCCACAGTCTTTCTTTATGGGTAGGTTTAAAATGGTGCGTGTGTTAAGTTTAGTAATTAAAGCCTTTTTGGAAAAAAAACCAAACACCGTCAAACCCAACCCTCTGAAATGCTAATTGAAAATTGTAAATAAAAAATGAGGGTTCTCTAGGACTTTTCTGTAAGCCGTTGCTCTGAATTAAGTGCTATTCTCAAATTCACTGTGTAACTCACTTTCCTATGTGGAGGGAATTGTTCTGCTACCATTACTTGCAAAAACCTGAAAGCTGCTTATGCTAATTAAGAACTATCTTATGGACAGGACAAGCTCTGACTCCTGACACCTTTCAAGAGTAGTGTATGAGAAGGAAGGCCATAGCACTGCCCTGCATCTGGAGATGTGTTCTTTATCTGTGCTGCAATGAGTTTCTGAAAAGCCATGATCTCCATCTGCTTCCTGAGCTCCAACCATAAACCTTTGCAGTATCTACCAAGGCCTGTATGTTCTTTACACCATACAGCACATTTGTAACACTGATTCAAATCTGTGTGATCAGCATGCTTCATGTAATGGATATATCTTTAAAATATTTTTTAAAGCATAGTAAAGTTTTTTATCAAACTTATTCCAAATTTGACATCTTCAAATGTTATAGGCCGATCTGAAAGTCTTGACCCTACTGTTCCACCATAAAGCTTTACATGGAAAGCTGCTCCTTTACCCTACTTGCAGCAACTTTAACTATGGCAGTCAAATACTCTTAATTCCAGAACTGTCATTGCTTTTGAATAATCTAATCAAAGTCCAATGTGATTTTAGTCTGTTGTTGCTAGGACAAAGTAGATAATAGGAAATTAAGGTTCTGTTAAGGAACTTTTTTGTGACTTAGAATAGAATATTTTGGTTGGAAGTGACCTACAATGATCATCTAGTCCAACTGTCTGACCACTTCAGGGCTGATCAGAAGTTAAAGCATATTATTAAGGTCATTGTCCAAATGCCTCTTCAACATTGACAGTCATGGAGCCTCTTCTCTAGGAAGACCACCTGTCTAGGAAGCCTGTTCTGATGTTTGACCACTCTCTCAGTAAAGAAATGTTTCCTCAAGTCAAGTCTGAACCTTCCCTGACACAGCTTTAAGCCATTCCCACATGTCCTGCCACTGGATACCAAGGAGAAGAGATCAGCACCTCCCTCTCCACTTGCACTTGATATCACCTAGAAGCGTCTGTTGCTCATTTTCAAGGAGGCATGAGCAATATTTTAAAAAAGATGTTATTTTACTAATTCTCTTTTAATTTGATAGCAGTGATAAGTTACTATTTAGAAATCAACAGCCTGGAAAACATTCTGTCTAAATAAAATCTGAAATTTCGGGAAGTAGGAAAGGATGTTTTCATGTATGCTGTCTTGATTACAGAACAGACTGGGTTTACTGTGTATAATTTCTAAGACCCTTACTGAGCTTTCATAACTTTACCCATTTCAAAATAGGTTGAAGTGTTTTCCTCATGACTAGAGACAAATAGAGTTTTCCATCTTGAAAAGCATGCTAGGGGATAACTGTTCTCTTGGGTTTTTGAGACCATCCAAGTCCAATGCTACCTATTCATGAAAGATCAAACATTTATCTGCTCTGAAGCAGTTTTTCCAGGCTAGGCGGAGGAAAACATTTGTCAGGAATGCAACCTGCTGGTCTCTGAGCATCTGCACATACCTAAGAACTATGAACTCTGTATGTTCATAGGCTGGCACTGATTAAGCGAGGATAATTGAGGTAGGATTACCAATCTACTCCAGCAGACACAGGGCTACAACAGGTAAAGCATTCTGTACCTGGAGCCCAGTGCCGCAGAGCCTGGGATAGAAGTTAAGGTGCCTGGACTTCTCAGATATTTTGGCTTTCTGTAGTGTCTTGCCTCTTTTGATACACAACTTTTAACTTCTGTGAAGATCAAGCACATGAAACATGAAACTCTTTACATAGCTCTGATTTGTCTTAAAAGGCAGTCTGGTTGTTATATTATAATAAAGGACTATGTGATAATGCGTATAAACAAGGAATCAAAAGTTTATAAAATGCCAAGAATAAGAAGGTCTGTCTGAAAAATCTGCCTTCTGAACATATGGCATCACAGACAAAACCTTTGAGAATCAGTTTTTCATGTGGAGTATGATCAAGTGATATAGAACTACATATTGGCTGAAAAAATGAGCAAACAGCAGGAAGGTGGGAAGTCTACAGAAGAAATACACAAGTAAAGTGCTGCAAGGGAGCATCAGCTGTCTTGTTGGTGACAGGTAGCAATGTCTGTAGGAAATCTGTTCATACATTTTTTACCTAGCTTTTTTTGATACCAGGGCAGATGTGTAGAACTACTTGATCTGTTCTGGCAGAACTAGCTTGATCCCACACAGACTGAGACTCCCAAGCACAATTACATCCCCATTACAGTGGATTCTGCTGTACACATATTACAGATGTGAGGAATGTAGTTTAAAAAGTTAGTAGTATGAATACAGAAGTATCTGGATGACTAAATATCTTGAATTAAGAAATACAGCAAAATGATTGAGTGTTTTTTTTTTAAAAAAAGTATGAAATCTGCGTGACCAACAGTGTGTGGCACAAGGCTCATTCACTGCTGTGATCACAGCAGAGGGGTTGAAGTAGACGACCTTTAAAAGTCCCTTCCATCCCAACCCATTCTATGATTCTATGATCTCAACTGCTGCAGCCACAGAACTGGCAAGATTCTTTGGGGAAAGTTAAAGTCCATGGAAAGATACCAAGAAAAGGGCAGGTGTGTCCTGCCCACTGTCACAGCTTCCTGTCAGCAGTCAATGAGCTCACAACTGAGAATAGATGTTTGTGGCTTTGTATAGGGCTGGTGTAGATGGCTATGATAAAATCTTAACTGAAGGTGAGAAAAGAAAGAAGGATCCTCCAAATCTGAATATCACTTAAATGATAGACCTTAAATAAGCATTTAGAGATGTGCTATGATGTTGCTATGGATTTCAGGCTTATTTTTAAGTTTCTTATCCCTTATTCTGCAAGGTGAATTTTGAAATAGAGAAGTTGTTCACTGTAATAAGATTCACTTTGTATTTGTTGTGTCATTTTGGAGAATATATTAAGAGGTTCTGACTTCTCAGGAGCTCAAAAGTGTATTTGTTTTGGTAGCAATTTGCTCACAGTGTTTTATGATGGTGCAATGACAGAAATTGGTTGGTCTATCAGTACAAACCTTTTAGGAATGAGATCATATTCCATCAGCTGACCTGCGTGAAATTCAAATGTTAATTTAAATATTTTGGAAGAGCACAAGAAACCAAAATTGCTACTTAAAACATCTGGAGAGAATACTTACTGCACTTGGTTAAATCCATTCATCTGTTGGGATAGAGCTCGTTGAGGAGAAAGGAGGAGAAGGTGAAGGCCAACACAGGAACATTTGTTTTCCTCTCCGTACTTCCTCCTTTTTCTCTGTTAAAGAACTTTGACATTTCAGTGTGGAACTCATTAAATTGTTCCTGGAGTTCTAACACCTGTATCACTGAACCACCTCATGTGATTGAAGCAAGGAGACTGAACAAAAAACCCAACCTAACGCAACTCCATAGTGTTTGTTTCACACAATCTGTTACTGGGAGGCAGCGGAGAAAGCTATAGAAAGCTATATATTCATTGTATATCTTTGTTGTGAATATTGGACAATGTTCTTGCATAGAACAATAGACAGTAATATGAGACACGAATAAAGTTGTTTACTGGTTGTTCTCGTGCAGTTGCTTTAAAATTATTGTGGGAAGTGAGGGGGGAAATTGGAATTCTATTGTTTTGTTAAAGAAGGGTTCTTCAGTCCTTCATATTTTTATTTTTAAAGTACTTATTGGCATTCACTTTCATCACAAATAGTTCAACAACTGGCTTCCCTCTGCACAATGGAACTGAGATGAGCTGTTAACAATTGTTTAAAACATATTTTAATAGAAGAAAATCATTAGGCTAACTAAAAGCAGTGACTTGAAGAAACAAGCCTTGTATGAAGTAAAAGTTCAAACTATCTTATTTAAATGTTGCTGTATAAGGAATGTTTTTTGGTGGTAAAACGCAACTGTCTCCATCCAGGTCATTAATAATGACATCAAGCAGTACTGGCCTTACCATCATTCTTTGAGGAATGTCCTTGCTACAGGGCTGCCAGTTGGACTTTCTGCTGCCAGTTTTCACACTTTGAGCTGAGTGGTTCACACAGTTTTTCAGCCACCACCCTGTTGCTAGCTGATGGAGTCCCTGTCTCCCCAAATTAACTCTAGGGTTACTGTGCAGACGATGCTAAGAACCATAGTGAAGTCAATATATACAACATTCACTGCTCTCCCCTTGTCCACAGAGTTAGTTGCTGCCTCCTGAAAGGCCAACAAATTGGTCAGGCATGATTTGCCCTTGTTAGATCCATGTTGGCTTTTCTTCACCATCTTATTCTCCATGTGCTTGGAAATGGCTTCCCTTAGCTAACCTTCTCAGGGAATGAAGTTTGACTGACTGGCCTGTGGCTCCCAAGAGTATTTTGATACCTTTCTTTAAGATGGGTAAGACATTTGACTTTTTACAGTATTGGGAACTTCCTCCAATCACCATGACCTTTTATTAAGTTGCTATAACGTATAGTTGCACCAATACAAAGTTTTAGAATCCTCCTTGTCAGCAGATACTTATGTCAACTTCTGCCACAATTACACTACTGAAGAATGGCAACAAATGGAGCAACTATTACTGGGTTGCCATTTCTGTAAGAAAGAGAAGTCTGGCAGAATTAGAAAAGGCAAACTCTGAAGGGCTTTTTGGGTGAAAATATTAAAGGAGAGAAGTGTAGCTCTGGCATCATGAGTAGTTAAAAACACTTTGTGAACAGAGACAAGGGAAACATTGCATGCTGATAAGGTTTTAGAGGACTTTGTTTTTAAACTTCTCAGTAGTTGCACAGAGTATTTAAATAACTGACCAAGCACTTAAAATCTGCTTTGGTCCTTTGCAATTGCAAGTGTGAAGCAGATAACGAATGCGTGAGACACTTCTCTGTTCCCCTGCATGGTATGGCTTGAGTGTCAAAGTGGAGGTGTTCTGGGTGGTTTTTGGAGAATGTGCATTGGGGAAATGTCATGCACTGTCCTGTCTGGAATAAAAGCATGTGGGGAGCTTTTCAATTGCAGTAGGAGCAGCACAGTCCCAAAGTGTTAGAGTGTGGTATAACTTGATTTGGCTTAGAAGAGTGCCTGATGCAACTTGGTATTCCATAAAATTTCAGTAGCCTATACTGGTTGTATTTATCTCTGCCTTTGGATTCAGAACAGGATCAAAGGGTCTTAACTCTGTATTTGTTGTAACATAAAGTTTTAAAGCTGTTCCTATGGAGAGGATGCTAACATAACTCCCATTTTTAAAACAGGAAACAAGGAAGACCCGGGGAACTACAGGCCGGTCAGTTTCACCTCTGTGCCTTGCAAGGCCTAGAGCAGATTCTTCTGGAAACCATGCTAAGGCACATGGAAAATAAGGAGGTGATCGATGGCAGCCAACACGGCTTCGCTAAAGGCAAATCATGCCTGACCAATTTGATTGCTTTCTATGACGGGGTTACAGCATCGGTGGACAAGGGATGAGAAACTGATGTCATCTACCTGGACTTGCACAAGGCATTTGACACTGTCTTGCATGACATCCTCTCTAAACTGGAGAGACATGGCTTTGATGGCTGGACCACTCAGTGGATAAGGAATTGGCTGGATGGCCACACTCAGAGAGTGGTGGTCAGTGGCTCAATGTCCAACTGGAGACCGGTGACAAGTGGCATTCTTCTAGAACAGGTTGCCCAGAGAGGTGATGGATGCCCCATCCCTGGAGACATTCTAGGCCAGGCTGGATGGGGCTCTGAGCAACCTGATCTGGTGGGGGATGTCCCTGCTCCTTGCAGGTGGATTGGACTAGATGACCTTTGAAGGTCCCTTCCAACCCAAACTATTCTGTGATTCTATGGTACTTGTCACTGCCACTAGAAAAACTACCCGAGCCTGTGCTTCTGTTCCTCTTTAATGCAGGTAACAGCAATACATACAACCTTCTACCTCTGTTTGTTGTTTTTCTGGTGTTGTGTTTCCTTCGCTTAATTAACAGCAGAGGCTGTGGGTCAGGCAGTCAATACAAGTAACACAGAGCTATATTAAGTGATTACTCCAAGACAGGACAAGCCAGCATAAGACTCTGACAGTCAGAAGCCGTTTGTCTAACCATTAAGTATAACATAGATTTCTAATATTTTTATTTGCCTTCTTAAGGAAGGTTTAAGGAATTTGTATTTTGCTTTCAGATATGTTAGGAATACTTCTGCTACTGTGCTGTTTTATTCCTGTGACATACGCGTTCTGTGCTCTTTGAGAAACTGCTCAGCCTTGTTAACTGAGCTCCCACACTTGTGTTTGAGAAAGCACGACCTCTGTGGTGAGTCCTCTTGACTTGCATTGATAATATCAAATAAGATAGACGACACTTTTAGGCATACGGTTTAGTTTCACACAATCCTGCAAGGAGCGGGGAGTTGGACTCCATAATCCTTATGGGTCCCTTCCAACTTGAGATATTCTATGATTCTACAATTCTACTGAATTCACTAAGAATACTTAGTTTTGCTATCACCAGTGTTTTTGTGCTTGCATCTTATGTAGAGATATATATAATCTGACTGGTTTCTGGGTCAGAAAAGTAGATAAATCCTTAAATGCACTGTGCTCTCTATAGCAATTGTATGTTAAAAACCATTGCCAACCTTCTTGTAACAATTTTTTTTCCTTAACATATTTTGAAACTCCTTCTTTGTTAAGTGCCTATCTTTAAATTTTGGTGAGGCATGGGGGAGAAGTGTGAAACTCAAATTCTGCAAGTGTTAAAAAACAGAAAAATGACTATTTGCTTGTTTGTTCAGCTTTTGCAAGCTTCTGTTTCAAAAAGCTTCTATAGACCTGACAGGTGGGAGCTGCCAAGGGAGGCTGTCCCTGTGATGGAGATGTGACTCGCCACCCTTATGTTCTGTGGGCATTCCTGTCATCTTCGTTAAATCCAGAAGTTTGCGTTCACTGGATATGCCCAAAATGTGTGGTTCAGTGTAATGATTTTCTTAAAACCTGTTGATAGCTAGCTTTGATCATCAAAGAATGGAGTCAATAGGCAGTTGTGCAAAACTGAATGGTCCTACTATATGTAACTTGAGCTTGTAGATGCATCTTCTCACGTCATACATAAAGACAAACCGTCTCTGCACAATGCAGCCATGTTGTAGTTCAGCCCCGATCGGGACCAGACTACGCAGTCTCTCTCTCACTCCCCCCACCCTCTGGGAGAACAGGGGGAGATAATAGAAGAAAAACGGCTCAAGGTTTGAGATAAGGACAGGGAGAAAATCCTTGAAGTTACCGTCACAGGCAAAACCAGACTGGACTTGGGGAAAACTATTCATTTATTACTAAAACTAGCAGGATAATGAGACAGAGAAACCAGATAAACCTCCTCCCCACCCCTCCCTCTTCCCAGGCTTAATATTATCTCTACCATCTTCTCCCCACCAACCGGCACAGGGCAGGAAGAGGGAATGGGGGTTGCGGTCAGTTCATCACACATTGTTTTACGCCGCTGCTTCACAGTCGGGGGAAGAACTCCTCACATTCCTCCCCTGCTCCATCCTGGGGTCCCACCCATATGCCACAGTCCTTTGTGAAACTGCTCTGGTGTGGGTCATCTCTTCCACAGAGTGCAGTCTCTCCAGAACAGCTCCCCAGTGGGCCCTCCACGGGCCACAGCCGCTTTCAGGCATCCACCTGCCCCGGTGTGGGGTCCTTTACGGTCTCCAAGTGGATCTCTGATCTTCCGTGGACCTCCATGGGCTGCAGGGGGACAACCTGCTCCACCATGGTCATCACCACAGGCTGCAGGGGAATCTTGGCCAGGAGCCACATTACTCCTTCCCCTCCTTCTTCACTGACCTTGGCGTCTGCAGCTGTTCCTCTCACAAGAAAAGTTCTTCACAACAGGCTGGCAGACGCCTCTCAGGATCTCTTCACATCATCCATCTCATCTCCTCTCCACTTCTTGCAGCCAGGCCGGGCTGAGTTGGGCCCAGTCGGCCGCCTGGCGAGACGCCAGAGGGTGAGGCCTGCAAGGCCCATGAGGCCTGCGCCTCCCGCTCTGCGCCTCTGCCCCTGCTCAGCTTCTTCACATCTTCTCTCCTTTTTTTTTTTTGTTTTCCCCTTCTTAAATACGTTATCGAAGAGGCGTTATCATGGGACATTCTGCTACCAATTGGCTCTGCCTTGGCAAGCAGCAGGTCCGCCCTAGGCCCGGCCAAGTCCACTAAACAAAGGGGAGCGACTGCTAGCAGTTTCCTACAGAAGCTTCCACCTTAGGCCCCCCCTCACTACACAAAACCACAACAAGCCGCTAAAGATTTGCTTAATTGGCCACTGGATGCCAGTATTGCTCTGCAGAAACTGGTAGTGGAAAGCTTATTTTTGTGACTAATATTGCAATTGCAATGGCTACTCCAACATCAGAAGCATTTTATCACTTATTTTCTAAACTGGGATAAAAAGTGGATGTGTGCTGGATGAAACACACTCTTTATATTACTTTTTTGAGGGGCTGAATACATAGGGGTTGTTGATTTACACTTCACCCATATTAAAGTATGGTAGCAGCAGACTTTGTAATGAAAATAAGATCTTTTTTGCCGTTGACCCTTTTCAAACTGTCACTAATCTATTCTGCTGCTGGCCCTTGCTACCTTGAAACAGCTTGCAGAAGGAAACATTTTTTGCTAATTCAGGACTGAAAATCCTGGTACTGATCAAACAAATCTGTAACATCTGTGGCAATTTTAAAAATCTTGTACCTGTGGGCAGAATTCCAGGATGTATAGGACTTCTGAGTTTGAAGACAGTGGCTTCTGTCTGTATGTCTAGGAGTTCATACTTGAAGACGTAGTGGAGAGATGAGTTATTCACTGCCCTGATAGTCTTAAGGGATTTGTCAAGGAGATGCTTCTAATCTTCTAATGACTATCAGAGCCTGAAATGAGGGTTTGCATTGTCTGAGTTTGGTTTTTTATCTAAAAGATGCCTTGTTCTGGTGACAGCTCAGAAACGATGAAGTTGCCAACTTGGTCACTATGGCCACAAAGATTAGCATGCAGAATGCTCAAAGGAGCACACCACTGTTCACCTCATGCTATGTGTTCATTCAACAAGGAGATGCTGGATTTGGCAAACCTAAATGTCATATTGGAACACTTGAGGGGGAAAGTATGCTTTGTCTCTTTCATGTCAGTTCAACATGCCATCTTGTGTGCTGGAGCTAGCATGAAAAATCATTATGATCCAGAGAAGCAGCCTCTGGGTAAGTAATCAATGGATAAAATGGAAACGATGGTGACTTCATTATTCAGCCTTAGCCTTGCCATGTTTTTACTTTGTTCCTAGAAAAAGTAACAGCTTTTCCCCATAAGTATTCCTTAGAGATAACACTAGCCTGGAAGTAGCTGGTTTTATCACTATGGGAAAGGAAAATCACTTCTTCTAACTGTTATTAGCTGATGAGGAGAAATGAACAAAAGAAGATTCTGTAAGATCTTTCTGTTGTAGGGGAAGTGAGGGGCTGTTTAATAGCGGGGTCCATTTGTTGCATTTTGAAGGAAGGGTTATAAAAAGAAGCTTGTGAGGCAGTAGCCTAACTTTAATTAGGATTACTGTGCTGCTTAGCTGCCTGTCTTTAGATCACAGAACACTGGCAGGGATTCGGAGTGTGAACTATCTGGATGGCTGATACTCAGCGACCAAAAACATTGTCCTGCTCATTAGCCAGGTACCCTGACTTCTCTTCCTGGTATTCTTAATGTGTTGTGCGCATTATAACTCACTCTCTGTGCAGGGTTGTAAGGGCCTTCCCCCTCTGGGATGCATGGCTGCAGAGGTTCATGGCCAGCTTAGAGATGGAGTGGCTGAAGGCAGCCTCCTGGCTGTGATCCCACCTTGTTCTTAAGTGCAGCCCTGGCAATTGAAGCCACAAGTTCCCACCAGCTGGGCTGTGGTGACCAACTCTGGCTGGCTTTGGCTCACAGCAAGAGGCCGAGTCCAGAGTTACAGGAGCCAGGTTGGTGCAGGCAGAGTACTGCTTGGGGCAAAGCAGCAAGAGGGCTCTGGGGACAGGGTTTGATGAGCAGCATGTTTTCCACGTGGGATGCACGGAGCCTGAGCAGCCCATGGTGTGAGCCAGGAGCAGTTCATAACTGTGACGTGCCCTCATGAGAGCCTGGAATCCCTCACTGCTGGTTGAGAAATAGCCACTGGAGCATTTTGTGTGACCTTCAGTTCCCATCTCAAGGAAGATCTAAAGAGCAAAGCAAAGTAGGTAGGGAAGTTTTTCTCATGTTTTGCAAGAAAACCAAAAATGAGGGTAAGAACTGAAATGTACAGAAAAAAGGAGAGAGAAAGGTGGTTCTCTGCAGTCCAGGCAAAAGGTGGAGCCAAGTGCAGAGAAAGGGTTCTCTGGATTTGGAGGCATTCTTACCTCCTGGAGCTTGTGCAAAGGAAGTCCCAAAACAGGGGAGAGGTGAAAGCCCTGCAGAAATACCAGCCTGGTTTTTGTTGTTATTGCAATGTCGCTGATGTTCAGAAGCGTAAGTTCTTTTGTAAAAGCAATATATTGATTTTCTGAAACCATTTAGAATTGAGACTGGTTCCTAACCTGGATGAATTTGGGGCAAGAAGAATATTCCAGCCAATGCATATGTCCAAAAAATTGTAGCAGTTTTACCCATTTGCTTTCAAAATAAGTTTTATTTAAAAGTTTTAGAAGTTTTCCTTCTTGTGTATGATTTATTTATTTATTTTTAGGAATAAATATAAAAATATTTTTTAAAAGCATTAAAAATATAAAAAGCAGAGTGGTTAAAAATCTATGAAGTGCACAGAATACACTGGAGAATACAGACATTTGTTTATTTTTTTCTTACTGTCATTTAAGATGTAGAAAAAACTAAACAACAGAAACAAATGTGACTAAACAAAATGTAGCCTTTTAGTTCTCGGTGTGTTTTCTTTCTTTTTCAAATTATTTCTGTTAAAGTAGTTCTGTTCTTGTCTGGCAGTAGACAAAAAATTGCTTTTCTGAAGGAGCAGTCAAGAGCTAATCCATCTCTGCTAAAACTCCCAAAAAGCAGAAACCCTTCAAATATACCCCAGGTCCCTACAGCTAGCTCACAGAAACTAAAGGCTCTTCTAGACTGTGTACCTGACTTTTTTTTTCTTTCAAAGCATTTCCCCAGAGGCCTGAGGCTCTGAGCAGACATTGCTGTTCAGCATCAGGATTCTTTGGCAGTGCTGAGCACCACTTTAGCTAAAAACTTGTTCTGGCATCAGTCAAAACCCAGACAGTAACAAAACAAATGATGAAAATTTTGCTTGGAAGATAAAGGGTCAAATTTATTCTTTTGAAACTCAGGATGAAAAGACTTCTGTACATGACCCTCTAAGCATCAGAGAGATTGAGAAGTTCTGCCACACTTCGAAAGACTTGAAGACATTTTGTCCACCACCACCAAGGACTGAAATTCATAGTTACTGCTGTTAGGTTTTGTGATAAAGCCCATCTGCACACTCATAAAGGATCACAGAGAGACAATGGCAGTGGGGGACCCTAAGTACTACCCTGTCCCAGCTACTGCCAGGCCTATGCCAGGAGCCATCAGCCTATCAAAGGCCCGTCTCCACAAGCTTAGAGGTGCACAGGGGCCAAAGGCAGACAGGAACCTATATTAAGGACTCAGAGGAAGGTCCTCTCCAGAGGTAGGTGACACCTTGTCAAGACCCCTCCTAGGCCTGTCCCAGGAGACTGTCAGCCCCCGTGTCCTGGTGTGAAACCCGTCGACACAAGTCAATGGGATCTGCTCTCCAGAGCACTGTTGCCATTGGTCATGTACAAATTCCCAAAAGCACTAAACCCAGGAAAGGCTTTTGACACCTTCTGAAAAGCAAACGAGAGGGGACGGTTACAGGCAATCTGAATGTGGCAGCTTGATAGAGGGGAGGCCGCTGCAGCTCCGTGCCACCAGGGTCCGACCAGTAGTGAGGCTGCGCATGTGTTCCCAATGGGTACATTCGCACAGACAAACACCCATATGCCACACGTACACACACATGCACGTGGCCGGCCGTGCAGATCAGCACAGACAGACACACTGGGCACCACACAAAAACGCAAACAGCACCAACGTCCTCAGCCTGCTCCCTTCTGTGGCAGATCAGGAAGGTCTGTTAGTGGGAAATACATGCATATATATGGCATAGCTGGGAACCGCATCTGCAGCACTCAAACCGCTGTTGTCCACAGCCACCTGAGGAGATGGACCACATAAAAAGGAGGAATAGGAAACACTTGGCATGGGGCAGAGCTCTCAGTGGCATAGCCGACAGCAAAGGCAGAAAGTTGGAATCACTCTGCAGAGGAATGGGAGGACTGCTCTTTGGTCTTCTTTGTGTCTGCAGGCAATTTTGTTGCAGAAATTTTCTCTGAGAATAACAGAGTTTCTAGTTCTCTTTTTACTTTTTTAGCACCTCACAGATTCCAAGTGGGAAATTCTCTCTCATGGTGACTCTTTCTGCTGGGCATGTAATGGATGTCCCAGCAGTGGGCCCACACCAAGAGCCAGCAAGGCTGGTTTAGGAGTGATGCACAATTGTTATGTCCAATGTTTGACCACCAGTAAAAGCTTCAGCAGTGGCCAGTAGCATGAAGTGGAGAAAAATGTGACTGAGCACTGAAACCTGGTGATTTCCTGATCTCGGTGTTTGGCCTAAAGAAATATACGGATGTGGTACTAGATTTGCCTGCAATGAAGAAGAACAAGGCCTGCAATGAAGAAGTACAAGGAGACTGAGAAAGAAGTGAAAGCAAAATGCTGGTCTGTTTCCTTTCCTTGCAGCTCCCACAGGGAATCCACAGCACCTGTTGGTGGATGGGTACTCCACTCTTGTGGATACAGGGTCCTGGACTTGCAGAGAAGATGTGGCAAAACGTGTAGTGAGCAGGTGGAAGAGCAATGAAGTACACACAAAAAAGCAGGGCGAGGAGAAAAGTTTCTACATAGAAAACAGCCCAGTATACATTGCATGCTGACTGACAATGTGAAAGCAACGGCAATTCTGGCTTTAAAGTTGCTAGAAATACACATCTCATAATGCTCAGAGAAGGCCATTCAGTGGCCTCCAGTGAAGCAAAGAAAATATGAAGAAATGGAAGTTTTTAAATTAAATTTCCGTTTTCCAAGTTTCTGTAGAACTACTGTATATAACTATTGTTTTATTGGCTATCTGTAGTAAACAAAAGCTCAGTCAGCACAGCTTTCAATCCTGTTGTTCATCCTTTCCTAGCACAGATGGTCTAGGTTTGTTTCACCTGTGCTGTAAAATAAAACAAGCTTCTTGTGGAGTTAGTTTAAATTTTCACTGCAGTCAACTGAAATGCTTGGTTTTCCCTTAGAGATCTGAGTAACCCTTCATTATTTTAGTTTAAAGCACTGTCCCTTTCAGAAATTACAGCTAACATGTTTTGCATTTCAGTAGAAACACTTAGCTTTGTTTACACTTAAATGCTAAATAATGCTAAATATTTTGTTCTTTTAAGCTTAAGGAAATGAAGAGGGCTATGTATTTGGGAGAAAACAGTTTTAAACAAACCAGGTGACCAGATACATTGAGAAATTGTTTTATGATTAATTTCCAGGTGACTTGTTGAACATATACACTAGAGAACTTGGGTGTGTTTACGGAATGGACCACACCCCTCCTTTCTTCCTCAGAAGTATAATTTCAACCCTTGATGTGTTGATTGCTTCAGAGTAGAAAGTAGGAAGAGGCATACTGTGATAACAATCCTACTGGGAGGGAAAAAAAATGTTTGTCCACCAAATACATGTTTCTTCTTTTCTGGACTTTCTGGCCTCAGTATTTTGTTGTTCTGTTTAGATAACTGCTAAAGATACTGAATTTGAGGAATTCTGAATATAAAATCGAACTTGCAGAAGGAGATGATATGGCTGAAGGATATTTTCCCCTCTGCTCATCAAATTGGCTGATCCCCACTTTAGATCACTACTCTTTCTACATGATTCTATGAAAACATACAAACTAAAATGAGATGCAATGTAATATTGTTCAATTAAAGAAGTTTCTTTGTAGAGGCATTTTTTTCTTTTAGTGTGAAATTGAATCTTGAATAGGAGAAGACTATATTTTTTTCATATTTTTAACATGAAGCACAATGGGATTCTAAGTGTGATTAAAAGTGCATATCCTATGGCTAGTTACCCTTCTTGTAAGAATAAAAATTATCTTGATCCTTAAGCCAGTGCTGAGACATGCTAAGCCTTTTGCTTGTACACACTTCTCCTAAAGTTCATCTTTAGAGCACTCTTCTTCAGGGTTTCAGTTCCTTGGGAACTTCTTGTGAAAGGCTATGTAAGAAGCACAAGCTTTGTGTGGGGGCCAATATGCTTTGGAGACAGACTTTTCATGCTTAGGGATAAAGGAGTGCTTGTTTTTTGCTGCCTTGAATACACATTTGCCGTCCTTCAAACACAATTTTTCTTCTGGTAGACCTTTGAGTGGCATAAGTTAAGTTACAATTCTTGCACTAGTCCTCCAAAATGTGTCAGTCGTGATGGAGATGCCTGTGTTCAGTTCTTGAAGATGCAAAATAACCTTTTCATGAAAACAGGCCACAAAATGTCAGTTACCAAAACTTGAGACATTATACTGACCACCATCTTCCTGAGAGGCAGTAGTGGAAGATGCCTATTCCATTTCAGGTCCCTGCTTTTTCATTGTAAACCCTACAGAAGAGGAAATTGGTTTGTGTGTGACATTTTGGGGCAACATGTTCTCCTTCTTTCTTAAGCATCCTTTAATGTTTCAAGTCTAAGAAAATGATTGTTTATCTCTTCAATGTGCTAGTTAAACTGTTCAGATTCCATTCAGATGCAATGTCCATTCTAATGTCTTTTTTTTTTTGGCAAAACATTTGTAAAATACCAGCAAATGTACATGTTTCTTTTGTTTAGTCCTTGCTAGGGAGCATGTTTTCTATGAGCTATAATTCTGAGAAAGATGCAGTGAGTAAATAATTCTGCACAAGCAGTGCACAGACGTAGTTCGTTAATCATTTTGTCCTCTCAAGCCAGTTGATGTATGTTGGCATAGCTCTGACTTCAGTGGAGCTATGGATGTTGCTTTATATTATCTGGAGTTCTCACGCCTAGGTTGTTGCTCCATTAACTACAAAGGGACCTAGGAGAAAAATCTAGTTCGCTACTTCACGTAGCTAATTGAACACTTGTTTGATTTTGCCTCATAAATTCTTTCATTCTTGGAGTTTAAAACAATACCAAAAGTTAAATAAAACAACCCAATGCAGTTCCATACTGCTTTAAAGTGATGGTTAACCTTAAAGCAGGAAGAGTTATAACATTGTAAGCTTTTACAACTCCTCAGCATTTCTCCATTGGAAGGCAGAAAATTCAGTGCAAACCTATATTCTTCTTTACTTTTTCTGTTTTCTGTTTAATAAAAACTGCATCCATTGGCTCCTATTTCTCAGATACACGAGGGCTTTTTTAAAGAACAATAGAAAATGGGCTGTCTTTTTTTTTTTCCCCTACATCAATTTAATTACATATGTTTTCCAGACGGTACCACTGGTAATTCAGCAAGGCACATGTGCATGTTGCAAAAGCTCTTGTAAAAGAAGAATGATTGAGATTTCACATTTCTGCAGAAGGCAAACACAATAAAACCCCTGCAATTGGCCCATGTTTGCTCTGCTGTTCTAAAATTGTAAATGTTTTATGGAAACACTGGGACTTAGATGTACATTCATCCTTTAAGGAGAAGAATAGGTCTTAATCCGCTGGGGACTTGGCTTACTAGCGATGTGAATCCTCTGGCCTTTCCGCTCCTGCTGTGTACAGCTTTCTGGAATATGGGGCAACACTCACACCAGAGCTCCACTGAGCTCTAAGGCAGATGGGCAACTGGTGGGTGATTGCTTTGTCACTAAGTAGACTGCTTAAAAATATCAAATAGTAATGTAGTTACTGCAGTATGTTTCTGATTTTAAAAATGTCCGTTTTGCATTCTTCATCCCAAAACCACATTTAGTAATGCCAAAAGAAGCAATGAAGTGATCTTCCTTACATAGCAAAAACACAAGAAAACCTACTAGTGTGGAGAGGTTAGCATCCAAACTTTGATACATAACCACTGTTACCAGTCACCTCATTACTGAAAGATTGACTTAGCTTTGTATGTCAAAGGAGCCACTGGTAAGAGTGAAATCCATGCCATCATTTAAATGGCCTAATCAGATTGTGCCTTCTGGCTTGGAAATATTGCAGTGATTTGCTTTTTGGGGGTGTTTTTTTTTTTTCTTTTGCTTTTTGTCTTCTTTTTTTTTTTTTTTTTTTTTCCCCCTGAAAAGCTTTTGAAGCAACTATTAAATAAAGGCAAACAGCTGACAGTCCTTTTCTTCCAGCAAAGCACGGAAAAATGTAACCATCTGCCTTTCTGTGAATTGTAAGGTAAGGAGGGGAAAGCTATGCTAAGTATCTGAGGAATGATGAAGTAAGGCAAGCTGTGCACTCTGATTTTCTGTATCAGCTGCATAATTCATCCATCACTATTACAGTTTGCAGCTGGGGGTATTGCAGGGCTCTGACGTGAGCTATAGTGGGAGATGGAAACATCCTGGTGAGTTGTCTGGCTAGTGTAGTTATGAGGCCTCTGCTGTTACTTTACATTGTAAATGCTTCTCTGTTGCTGTAAGAAAACTAGTATAGTTTTAAACAAAATTTTGAGTGACTTCTGACTCCTGGAAAGGTCCAGACTGATGGTCTTCCATTCCAGTTTTGGTCAGATCTGGGTTTTAAAAGTTCTCAGGAGTGGCATGTACGCTGCAACCTTCTTTGCATTTTCCTAACTGTGTTCCTCAGCCCACACATGGAGGAGAACATGTAAGCAGAATCTGAATTGAGAAGAAAGAGATGATGCATTATTGCCCCACTGGTGATTAAAATGGTCACCAGTATTTCAAATATTCCATCATATTCATTTTTTGCTTGCTCTTCCCTTCTCTTTTGCCCGTACCTGCTGATTTGATTGTTTTTTCTCCTGCCTCCTTTTCTTCCCCAAACCCTACCTTTTTGCTTAGTTCCCTGCCTTGCCCGAACATTTAACTTTCAGTTTTGAACTCCAGTCTCTCCTGCTTTATATCCTGGCAGCTCTCCCTACCTCAGCCTGCTAGACAGTATCAGAAGAAAAGTCCAGGTGTTGTTAGCTCTGGGATCTAGGAAGCAGTGTGACCATAGCAGAGGTATGTGAGCCCCTTCTCTCCTAGGAAAAGTACAATGACTAAGATGTGACGACCTCCTTCCGAGGCACTAGTGTGCAGCATCTTCATTGCAATGCGGTAGCAATGTTTAGAATATACGATGTATGGTCTTAGTAGAGAGAGATAGCCTAAATGGAAAGAGTTCTTTTAAACCTCTCAAGTTAAATTTTGAATTTCAGGGTTTTAGAAAAGATCATAAATTCCTTCCCTAAAATTCAGAGGTTTAACATTTTAGTTACAGTTTGCATAGTATATATTAAGTTTTGGTAGCTGTGTTTTACTGAGAAATCTGTTGTGCTGCTTTTTCAGGAAACATTTCTATTCCTAAGCTACTGTCAATAATTGCTGTTTGTACCAGAATTCTCTGCTGGGTTTTCTCATAACTTTCAAAGGATTCTGAGTAGGCTTCAGTGCAGTAACTTTTTTATCTATGGGAGAAGCTATTAGTGCTGTTTCCAGCGTAACAGGGTCCTGCTTTAATTGCAAGACTGACAAACCTTTAACAGTCCTATTTTTTTTATTAACCTTTTGAATACTAGAAGAGATAGTTGATGTAGCTTTTGTCAGTTCAAATATAGGAAGTGTTTACTGGGATGGCCTCACTGTACTAGCTAGTGGCAAAGAAAAAGAGAAATTACTTTCTGTCTCGAACATGAGGTATGTGCTGTACTAAATAACCTGAATGTGTACTGAGCGGTTTGTTATCTTTCAGCTAAGCCTCCTGTTCAGTCTAGCACTTGCTCTACCAAGAGTATCCACTTTCCCTTTTCTCAGGCCTTGCAGCTTAACAGCAGAACAGACTGTTTTCCAGGGGTGTAAGTACTTAAATTTGTCATAACTACTAGTGATAAAGTATCTTCCAGATACTTTAGAGGGAAGACAGAGAGGGAAGGAGGTCAGCATAATTACTTGTGTCCCATGGTTAGTATCCTTAGAGTAGGCTAAGCTGAAGGAAGGACCTGAGAGCTTAGAAGCCTCACAGAAGGTCAGGTGGCAAACTTGACTATGAGCCATGTTTTCTCTTTGCATGACACTACTTTCCCTTGATCAGGAAAGCCCATCTCATTTTAGACATTTTATTTTTCTATCTGTTCTATTGGTGTAAGAACAATGTTCCATTTTTAGAAAGCTTTTAGTTTTATTTTTGTTGGCTTAGATTTAAGGTTAGGTTTACAAAAACAATTAGCTGCTTAGTTTTTACGATAGTTATAAATATAGAATTGACTATTCATAAATCTAAATAAGGCTGTAAAATACAACCTGATTGTAAAAAAAAAAAAGAATAGAAGGCATTTTTTTTAGTTTAAGCATATGGTCTTCATTTCATGTGTGCTTACATCCTGTACTCCACAAAAAAAAAATCATCTAAGCCACTGTAAATGATTCAGGTCAACAATTCCACCCTCTTGCATGAGATACCCTCAGTGCAACACACCACAAAAAGCTACCCACTTGGCAGTTACTGGGGAGCAAGTATGCTGTGAGGAAGGCCCCAGTTTTGATTTAATGACTGATGACAGGAGGCTTTATTAATGCTTTTAAAAAATTGTTTATAGTTAGCACATGCCAGCAGGTTAAGATGCCTACATCTTAATGCAGCCACAATATGGGAGGTCAGAGGACTCCTCACTGCTCTGTGGTGACACCTCATTGTGTGACTCCAAGGGTGGGGGCTATGTCACCAATACCAAATGTTTTTGTCTTCACTCTTAAGGTTTTGAATATTAAGTCAGCTACTAGTGACAGATCTATATCCCCTCCAGTGTACTGCAGATTACTGGGAATATAGTTCATTGGTAGTGAAGTCTAAAGTTAGGGTTTCATAATTCTCCCATGGGCCTGAGATGGGGGTTCTGTTGCCTGTTTTCTCTAGGAAAAACGTGAAATAATGGACTTTATTTCCTTTAACAGAATTTGGTGTGTGGTCTCTTTGTGTAGTGGCTTGTCACCTCTCAAATGCAAGATTTAATTCACTGCAATGTTTTTTCATTATTTTAGAGTACATCTTATCATGGAGATACGTAGCCAATCTAGACTTAGAGTTGCAAATTGCTTTTATTCATTATAAAGTTGCATTTCATTGTTTTGTGCTCCTGCCCTGAAATACTAGTATGCTTTTAAAAATAATCTAAACTTGCTTGATGAACTGCACCTAGATTATTCCAGTAGCTGGATAAAGCAGCTTCACAGCCAGGGTGAGAAGAGTCTTCCAAGCCCACAGCAGGTCTCACTAGCTACCTACAAAAGAAAACTGAGGTTGTGAGTTACATACCTGGTTTTATCTGTGTTTTGAGAAGATATTACACAGTGTAAAGATCAGATGAATCAAGTTTCCATCTGTCTTCTTTTTACTGTTATTGTTTCATTCCTGTTAAAGCTCTCTTGTGATTCTGTGACAACCCATCCTTGGCAAAGGCCCAGCATGACGAGCCTGCACTTCTTGGTGGATAAACTGTGCTGTGTTCCCCGCTTAACACAGAGGGATGTACGCAACAGAAGTCTTATCCAAGAGCAGTGAAGGCTGTAGTCTCAACCTTTAAAAATACCTACATCCCAAAGGAAGATAGAGTGTGGACACGGTGCAAACTCCTCTGGGGAAGCACAGGACAGTGGGGTTGTTCACTCGCTGCAGAGAAGCCTGAACTACACCTCCTGCCAGCTACGTCCTCAGCCTATACCCAACACTCAGCTTTCAGATTCAGGCTCCCTCTCGCTTGCCGTCACCCTGATTCTGAGTGTCTTGGATTTTCTAACATATGGTGGCACAGTCACCAGAGGATATATGAAGTTTTATCTGTGACCCAGTGGTCTGAGTTTTCTTTTTGCAAACACGGGTGTTGAATTTCCCTATTTTGACGGAACTGAGCTCAAGTCCTCCATCTGCTGGTGGGTGCCCTATGCCCCACATTGTTTTGGTAAGAGGTGTCTGCCTTTGGGGCCGTATTACATGGGAAGGGAGTTAACCTGTTGCTGCAGGTCTTGGGCACAGAAAGGATTTTGGGTGTGTGAACATACGTAGCATACGTGAGCACATGACTTGGGGTTACAAGAGATCTTTCATGTTGCAGACAATTAAAAATGTGAAGCAGGCTGAGCAATCCCGTGACATCCTTTGCCGCGTGCTTTTTGCTGTGAATTTCTTTCCAAGGCACATGAGACATGACTGCTTTTCTGCTCTGGGATTCGGTTGCTTCAAAGGCATGATGATACTCAGTATAGCTAATGCTAAGTCCCTCATCTTCTTCTATTTTATATCTTAGAACTGACAATACTGGCACACTTTTCTAACGTATACCTTTTCTCATATCCAGAAAATGTGTTTTCCTCTTTCACAGAAATATGTATAATTATTCTAGGAGATATCCTGTGTATATTCCCAATCGTGCCGTGATGGACTAAAGCAAATGTCAGTCAGCTGGAAACTCACTAAACTTGGGCACATTTTTTTTCTTGTCTGGAAAGCACCTGCTATTTTATGTACATCTCATGAAAATGATTTTACTAACCATTAGTTTACTGCTGCTATAAAACATTTAAAGTTACCCCCTTTCATATGGATGTGTAGCGCCAGCCCTTGGTTACAGGAAAACACCAGGTAATACCTACAGTAATTATAAATTGCCTCTAAGCCCTGGAATTGATTCTTTTACCTTTCCATGTGGTTTCCTCCTGCTCTGCAATGCCCACCTACACATTCATGTATGCATTTGGGGAGCTCAGCTGCAGGATCTGGGCTAATGTCTGTTTTCTTTTATATGCACATACACACAGAGACACACACAGAGAATAATGAATATCTTGGTGAAGAAATGCTGGACAGTTAAAAATGTGGTTTAAATTATGAGGCTTTCTGTTTCATATGAGTATGCATCATCCCCACCAGAATGGGCAAAATTTTCAGGCTCTTCTGTAGGCAGGTAAATTTGGAGTTTATACTTACTGAATTCATATGAACAGAAATAATGTTGTATAGTAATGGAAAAGATGCCACAAATTTGCAATGATCTAAAAAAGCTGTAGCGTTGGACTTAAATGGCCTAAGATGAAGATGATGAGAATCCTCAACCAATCCCAAAACTGGATCACATCAGTACTGCTGAAACAATTTGGCTCAAACTCCTGCTTTCAGGTCACTTTCCAGCTTTCTGACAGCTGTGTGCTATCTTCATCCAAACCCATGAAAAAGACCAGTAAGACATTGGCAAGCTTGTTAAATTATTTACATGTGTAACTTCGAATATTTGAAAGGTAATGTTATAGACATGCTATTAGCCTAGGTGATAGAATTATCCATAATGCTCAGTATTTCCCGTTGTAAATTTTTTCTCTAAGTTTCCTGTGTTTCTTTGCTAAGCTTTAACAGTTTGTACTGAAATTTTCCATTTTGGCTATCTATCTCCAGTTGACCTGAGGGTGGGGAAAGGAGCTAAAACTTCTTTGATGAAGACTAAACAATGTCAAAGAACAAAGGAGATAGATGATAACTTTTCCGTTCTTAAAGTTTAGCAACCTTGTACTTTGAAGAAATGTCTTAATATTTAATAGGAGGCTACCTTTGTATTATTATTCTGCTCATCTAGTGAGGGTGAAAAATCCAAATTTGGTTAAGATATAAGACCTTTAAAAATACTATGAAAATGGCAACAGAATCAAGAGCAGACACTTGCAAAAGTTAAGTGATAATGTTTCATTTGTCCACAACATAGTTCACTAGACTTTTGAATGAAATACAATGAGAATATGAGCACTGCAAGTTAATTGCTGCTTACAGTGTTGATATGGTTGTACCTTGTCTTTGCCTCTGGAAGATGGGGATAATTCCACTGCAGGGTATGGATACAAATTAATTTTCATGAGCCACTTGTGTTCTAGTAATAATATTCTGTCCCGTATTAGAAAAATTTTAAATAATCATACCCTGCTTTACAGTAAATACACCCAAGGCAGTGCATTGAACAGCAAGCAAAAGGTAAAATGTTGATTTATTTCTCTGTAAAGGAACACTGGTCACCCATGGCTGGTCCAGTGAGCATCCTCCGGAAAACGTAGTCTGTGGATATAATGCATACATGCATATATATGTATGTAGGAAGACATAGGAAAAAACAGATTAAGATCAACTTTGCAACCATATTGCCAAAATTAAAATGTTTTTTTGCATATGCATATACATATATATACTGCAGAAATGTAGGCATATATTGTTTCAGAGAAAAATTCCAAATAGAAAACAGATTTTTTTTTTTTTTTAAGCCATGTTAATGCTGTTTAAATTTGTCTCTAAAATTACTAACCGTGTTAAACTTGGAACAAAATTTAACTACAGGTTTATTTTCTTGTGGAAATAAAACATAAACAAATTGTATAACTGCTAGTAGGGTCTGAATTTCAATCGCTTGCCAAACGATCCTAGAACAGATGCTTCTAATAATGACAAAATGAGTGCTCCATTAATTAAAACACACACTTGTGCCCTCAGTAGACAAGCAGCGTTCAAAATATTCCCACTGCTTTATGTTGTTGTGCATGCTTGCTGACCATTAGCATTCATTAGGAATCTGTATTACAAGCAGGGTTCTGCTTTGGCTGTAAGAGATCTGAGCTGTTATTCCTGGAATTTCTCTGCTGCTCAAGATTTATTCTAAGCCTAAATATAACATTTCTTTTTTGTGAAAATTCATTTTGGTGTAACATCCAAGCTGATAACAGTAACCAAGAATGTGTCTGATTTTAGAGCTGGAGTTCTGACAATGTTTGTGCTGGAAGCAAGCTTCTGTTACTCTGGTTTATGCGTTACTGATCTTTGTTTTTCTTTTGTGGCTGGAACATAAAGTTCATGAATTGGTAAGGTTTGGGAACACCTGAATCTTTTCAGTTTTTGAGAGAAATATTTTTAGATTTTTTTTTTAATTTCCACTGCCAATAACTCATCTAGAAATTCTAGTTTTATCTTGTAGTTTCAGGTTAAATTAATAAACATTTATTAATGTTGCTTTGATCTTTCCGGGGAGTTATTTTTAGCAAGTAAAAGAAATTGTAAAATGTTATTATGATCTTGGATGCAACGGTGCATGTTCTTTTAGTGAATATTTATTTTCTTTTGTCCTTCGGATATCTTGTAACATTGCTCAACACTCAGTGTTTCAGTAATGCAGTGTAACATCAGACACAGCTGGAACAGGGCTGATAAAAGCTCTAATGTCCTCATTTTATTGTTTCCCTACCTACGTATGCATGCTAAATATAGCAGAACTTTCATTTATATTTTTGTACAGACTTGAACATTGGAGTTCTCAATAGGCAGCCCAAGATTCCTGGTAAGACATGATAAGGTGTGGAATGTACCAGCGAGGATCTAAGTCTAGGATGGGGAAAAACTCTATGTCTCCCTCGAGACTGTTCTTAGGGCTTTTTTCTCAATTCCTCTTTTCAGCTGGAGAGATCAGGTCTTTTAACAAAGCTGATGTTTGATCTCCAGTGTCATCAGCGGAAGCCAATGCCTCATTGCAATGTCTCTGATATTATGCCTATAGGTTTTTCCACTATTAGACTGATGTCTCTTAATCTCCTCCTGGTTTCTTTGGATGTTTCTTATCTATGCTATCTTCTGCTCTTCTACTGCTGCCGCTGACATCTGTTTGGTCTAGTTCAGTGACAGCTAACCAGCTGTAAACCATGTAGTCATGCACACTGTAATCACAAACGGGATGTTTAATCCTCCACAGCAGCTGGCTGGAATTGGGGTGTCTCTATTTCGTAAGAACATTTTTTTCTCTTCCATTTTATTGCTGAGGATCTGAGATTCCCATGCTGTGCTATAACCCTGTCATGAAATTCTGCAGAGGAGTAGTTTCTGGTTCAGGATGTCCATAGACTTTCACTGCACTGAAACTTCACAAAAGAGTAGAGCAAGTTATAAAACTGTACATCAGGGATATGAGTTTGCATTAGACTTACAGTTTGCCTAATCCCATCCTTACCTTTTGCTTCTGATTTTTTTTTTTAAGTCTAACAGTCCAGGAAAAATGACATGTTAAGGGTTTAAAGTTCAGTAGGTTGTTAATGCCTAGCTTCCTGTTACTCAGTTGGGGCTTTTTTGGAAATGTTGTGAGTTTAATATACTTTGACAGATCTCTTTCAAAACTTCTTACAAACTTTATAAACAGTGATGGGAGATGAGTATTCTTTGGTGTTTTCTGGGAATGTGGTTGGTGTTTGAATGAAAAAGAGAGGACTGAAAAACATTTCAAGAAGGAGACTATTATCAGTCTTGAATATAGCCTTCAGTCACTGTTCTGTAAGACATAATTTGATATAAAAAATTGAAATGCTACACTGAGTATAACATGCACTAAAGAACAAAAAATTAGCTGTGAACTGAGGACATAGTAAATGCTTGACTTTGATGACAGGTTTCAAGCTTTTGTTGAATTCTTTTTTTTCCTTGAGATCACTTATGATTGAACTAAACCTACTAAATTTAGATCAAGTGTTAATTCTGTATGTCTAGCAAAACACACAGTAAATATGTGTCTGTTAATACATCTGTCCCACACTCTCTTAAGGGATGGAGGAAAGGATAGATGTTTCTGAAAACAGCAGGTATGGGTTAAGAACCTAGTGCATACTTTAGGGAAAATACCCTCCAACTTAATATGACTTCTGTTTTATAATGAGTATTTTGCCTTTTTGTCTTTCTTTAACACAGGTAATTAGAGTGAAAGAGTCTCTCTTCTCTGCTTAGCATTCACTTTCTAGTCTCTTGAGCAGCACTTGCAGTAGGCTGATAGACAATGGAAGCCACTTCTGGCTGATAAACTCAATCAATATTATGTTATCAAAATAAAAAATAACTTATTGAATCATAAATATTCATAGTTATATTTGGAAAACTGAAAATTTATGAAAGAGGAGATTGATCTGAATGAATTTGAGAGCTTCCAATGAATCAAATGTTTGACAGTATTAGTTTATAAATTCTCATCTTTAAATTTTCCCACAGTAATAATATGTTTTTGTACAAGAAACTGCTGGGAGTGGAGGCCAAGAGATGGTACCCTAGTGAAAGCATACATAAAATTCAGTTGCTGTTGTTTGGAGAGAGTGAATCAGTGAAATATCTTAGTGCATACTATGCAATTTGATGTCATGTGGTGGCTGAACTTTCACATTTGAAAAGAAATAGAAATATTTTTCATTAGTATCCGTTTATGCTATTCTAAGAAGCAGTAAGCTTGGTGGCTGGACAGGTTTATCAGATTGGTTGAAGCCAAGAGAAGATTGACGGTCACCTCTGATGAGCCTGCCCAGGGTGCCATTGGAGGGATTAGCAGCATGCCAGCCGTAACATCTGAGGAAAGAAATGCTTAACATACCCAAGACGGGTTTGTATTACATTTCTACCGCACTGTTTAACGGTAACTTGCATGTCATGACATAGCTGTAAAAAGTATAACATGGCCCCAGTACTGCTGTGTGAGAGGGCAGCTACGGGCTCCTGGCAGGGCTCACTGACTTCAGCTGTGCTCCACGCAGCCCCTTATCTGTCCACATTGACTGGGTCGTGAAAGGGGGTTTAAAGTACACATTTCCTTGTATGTCTTCTGAGAACCCATGAAAAGAAGAAAGTTATTCAGAGGTACTCAAATATTCGCAAGATGATTATAATTTCCTTTATTCCATGTTCTGCAGTTCCCCACAAACGTCAAAGATGGGCACAAGAATCAGCGCAAGGGTTCAGTGAGTTGTCAACAAATGGGTTTTGGTACTTGTCTTAAATGATGCTGATCTCAGTATATTGAAAAAGAAATCAACCCTGCTGCTTCCTTCCAATAAAAGGAAGAAAGTAGGGGGCATGCACATTCTGTGCAGTTCTTCTGCTAATTAGTGGTTTGAAGGAGCTGTACATGAAAAGCTCCCCACTGAGCTTACTGAATTTTATGTAACAGCTCTATTATCTGCTATTAGTGTTAAATGTCCATTTTCTCTCATGCCCCCGTACTGGTAGATGAAAACTTACTGTTTGGGCTCCTTATGTTGGCTTAATTGCACGTAGTGCTAAGGGAAGACAAAAACCCTTTTTGAATGAGCTCAGAGTAAGAAAAATCTGTTCCAGTTGGAAAAGTGATTGGGGCTATTTTGGAATGTGTTGTTGTGGCTTTAGCAATGGTTAAGTAAAACTACTGTGCAATATTTTAGCTGCCTATGGGACTCTTCAACAAGCAAAACCTATCATGTCATTTCTCCCATCCTCCCTGCTGTTTTGGGGGAGGAGAAGGGAGGTAGGGAGTGGAATTATGAGAACAATCTCCAAGAAACACTTTTGTTAGAGTTACAGATTGAGGATACTTGAGAATTTCTTTGCTTTGATAAATAAGCCTATTGCTTTGTCTGCAACTTTTCACATGCTTTATGTTCCCCATACATTTACATAGTTTTTGATGTTTATATGTATGGGAGCTGGTTACTTTAAATATTTAAATTGTTATGAAGCAGATAGCTTTCTTGAGTCATGTTTTGCTAATTGAACTGTATGACCAGAATATTTAGTGTGAGATAATGTAAATTGTCAATGCAAGACACATACAGCAACACAGTAGAAAGTCTGAAGAAGCTGATATGTGCCTTTATTTACTTCCTCTGGATTCTTGTGGAATTTTTGGCATAAGCATTTTGTTGTAACAGAAGCTACAAACTATATTTGATAAATCTACTGCAGAAAGTAGTAGGTACCCTGCTGCATTACTATGTTGTTGATACATTTGTAATGTAAAAGGTCAGTATTTAGACACTGCCTTTAATGATAACTTGTGCTTGTTCTGAACCCTTGTTTTTTTTTGCAAGGACTTGCCATAGAGATGCGGGACATTTCTTACTGTGGAAAAGTCAGCAGCATTTGAAGGTCCAGAGGAGGGCCACGAAGATGATCAGAGGGATGGAGCACCTCTCCTATGAGGACAGGCTGAGAGAGTTGGGGCTGTTCAGCCTGGAGAAGAGGAGGCTCCGGGGAGACCTGATAGCGGTCTTCCAATACCTCAAGGGGGCCTACAAGAAAGACGGGGAGAGACTGTTCAGTAGGGCCTGTTGTGATAGGACAAGGGGTAATGGTTTTAAAATAGAGGGAGGTATATTTAGATTGGACATTAGGAAAAAATTTTTCACAATGAGAGTTGTAGATCACTGGAACAGGTTGCCCAGAGAGGTGGTGGACTGTCGCTGAT
>JAAGAY010133711.1:0-29197 GCA_011801015.1 Ardeotis arabs
ACAAAGATGATAAGAGGGCTGGAGCACCTCTCCTATGAAGAAAGGCTGAGAGAGTTGGGGCTGTTCAGCCTGGAGAAGAGGAGGCTCCGGGGAGACCTGATAGCGGTCTTCCAGCACCTCAAGGGGGCCTACAAGAAAGATGGGGAGAGACTGTTCAGTAGGGCCTTTGTGATAGGACGAGGGGTAATGGTTTTAAAATAGAGGGGGGTAGATTTCGATTGGACATTAGGAAAAAATTTTTCACCATGAGAGTTGTAGATCACTGGAACAGGTTGCCCAGAGAGGTGGTGGATGCCCCATCCCTGGAAACATTCAAGGCCAGGCTGGATGAGGCTCTGTGCGACCTGATCTAGTGGGGGATGTCCCTGCTCCTTGCAGGGGGGTTGGACTAGATGACCTTTGAAGGTCCCTTCCAACCCTAACCATTCTATGATTCTATGATTCTATGATTAAAAATTCCAATTATTTTCTGATTTTTCTGGGTTTAGGGTGGTTTTTTTCTTTTTTTCAAAGCCTTTGTTGAAAAATAAAGTAAGTAGGTGTGCTCTTTTCTTCTGTAACTCTGGGAATATGTTAGACTTCTCCAGAGTACCAAGAAGATATCCTCTTAAGAAACACAGATTTATGCTAGTAGGATAAAAGCTAGCTGTAGAGGTTAAGTTTGGTTTCACAGGATTTGTCTCTCAGATTATAATTTCAAAGCCCCACTGTGCTGTTTGGGTCAGAGCTGGTTTTGATGGATAAAATCCTAATAACTTGAGACATAGCAACAAGGGTAAAGCTAAGGTTACTGTGCTGTTCTAGTTCAGGTAGTGAGAGGTTCACTAAAAAAATCTGCAAGTCAGAGAGAACGTGAAGGCTCAGGTGGCAGTCAATAATTTCTTTTTTTTTTTTCCTCTGTGAAGTTTGCAGCTTTTTTCTATATATAAGCAATCTATTGCAATGTGATGAAGAACAAAGATTTCACACACTTAAAGACAACAAGTGATAAATTGAAATGACATTGTTCTGTTGCTAGTTTACTGCTGAAGCAATCCAAATACCTTTTTCATTTTTATTACTGTCAAATTAATTTGTGAAAAATGTGCCAGGAGAGAACGCTGAAAGCAAACTAGGGAAGATAGATATCCTAGTATATTTTTCTTCTTTTTTAGTGCATGACTTACTTCAGGCTCCTGCATTTCCTAAAACTTCCAACTAAAACATAGATGTGAAATAAAGCCTTCCATACAACCCACACTGAATGTAAATGCAAATATAAATGATCAAGACAATATCTTCATTATTTTCTTTTTTAAATATATAGTTCAAACATGAGATGAATGCTACAACAGAAATGCAAGGTTTGCTTCTGCTATCATGTGAACCATACCTTATCTACTTGATTAATTAATCTGAAAAATAATTTTTTATTTGGCATAAAGAATAATGTTAGAATCTTTCTTGAAATTAGTTTTTCTAGCCACAACAATCCTTTTCTATCAACATGAATAAAACCTTTCTTTTGGTACAACCAGGAAAGGAATTATAATTACTTCTGTGTTTATAGGGAAGTGAGAACTTCAGTTTACCAGTTCAGTACCATCCTGGATGACTTCTTCAACTTAACTCAAACAGAAGAAAACAGAGAATGACACTGTTATAAAGATAATGAAAATGATCCAGGAGAGTGAGTATAGCCTCAAACACAGTAAAGATGTCTGGGATACCAAAGGAATATTTTCCAGGTGCTAGTTTTCCACAAAAGAACAGCCTTAGAGGTCATAAGGCCCACACAGAGTTAAAGATATTCGCTAGAGGAGGATATATAGGAATACCCTGATAGATCATTGGCAGCAGCATCTCTGAGAAAGAAAGGTGGCCTAAAAGCATACTGATACAGCACAGCCTGCTTTGGTCTATGTGCATTCAAAAGTAGACAAAGTTTACTTCTTTCAAGGGAAGACTGACTTTTAAATAAGGAAATAAATATGAGCTTTATGGTACAAACTTTTCTGTTTGGTTTCTACAGACCGACTGAATATGTGAATAAGACTTTGTTTTTTAAACATTCAAATCAGCCCTAAACTCCTTAAAGACAGCCTGCTGGCTATCATATGCTAAAAAGAATGACTGCAGCCCATCCAAGAACATGAAGATCACCAAGTTTTTAAGGCTATAGAAGAATATATCAAGTTCTTAATGATTGACATAGAAGTGTTATGAATTCACACTAACATTCAGAAATACTTATATGCACAATAGAATTATAAAAATGGAAGTTTAAATTAACGCATTTGGGTAATATTTTGGAAATCTTGCTGGAATATTAAATGAATTACAAGGACATGAATCCTAGCTCTGACAGCAAAGACTTCAAACATCACAGCCATGAAGCTTCTAGGGCCCACCCTGGGCAAGGGCTGAGTACCATTTCTCCTGAGGTTAATAGGCTTGGACTGCTTAGCATGACAAGGAAGGTGACTTTGTACCTGGCAGACAAGTTGTGCATTGTTTAAGAACATTAAAAAAGGCTTTACTTTAAAGTTAGGCTTGTTTCTGATTAGACAATTACAGAACTTTTTTTCTAACTTACATACTAAATCCATTTCTTGGACAAGAAGGTTCCATTGTACAAACATACCTAGTTTGCAGTGGTATGTGTACAACTTAATTGGCTAATAGTGTTGCTGACTTCAACACCACCAGTAATTCCTAGCACTCAACAGTATAAGGAAAGAATGAACTACAGATTTTAAACAAACACATTTACCACTGCTGCTGTTTGAAATTGAGATACTGTGACTTACGAAATACTTACAGGAAAACTCTAAGTGTAGCTGACAGTAGACGGCACATAGAGAGATGCAAGACAGTCCTGAGTGGGATCCAAAGTGAATTAAAGACATTTCTTCCTAACTTGCATCATTCAATGTAATCATTAAGACTGCATTCTTCATTAGCATTTTTTGTCTTGTTCAATCTAAATATTTCTCATTTAAGAGTAATGAATGCTTTGGATTATTACCAAACTCTTTATCTTCATTCAAAGGAGGGCCATGAAGACAATCAGAGGGCTGGAGCACCTTTCCTATGAGGATATGCTGAGAGGGTTTGGGCTGTTCAGCCTGGAGAAGGCGAGGCTATGGGGTGACCTTATAGCAGCCTTCCAGTACCTCAAGGGAGCTTATAGGAAAGATGGGGACAAACTCTTCAGCAGGGCCTGCTGTGGAAGAATGAAGGGTAATAGTTTTAAAATAGAGGAAGGTAGATTCAGATTAGACATCACAAAACATTGTTTTACACTGAGGGTAGTGGAACACTGGAACAGGTTGCCCAGAGAGGTGGTAGATGCCCCATCCCTGGAAACATTCAAGGCCAGGTTGGATGGGGCTCTGAGCAAACTGATCTAGTTGAAGATGTCCCTAATAGAGTAGACTTACTCTCTACATGACTCCATTCATAAAGTACAATCAGACCTTATGTTAATTAGGAAATGTTTTGAGTTGTGACCTTATGCCTTCATTGAAATAAGTAAAATTGTGAGAACCTACAAAATCAATCAACAGTAAGTAACAGCTGACAGCATATTTGAGTACCAATCTCATGTGTATATGAAGCAGTTTCTCAAGTCTTGTATTACAGGACTTATTAGAAAAAAATACATATCCAAGCAACAACAATATATTGAGCTTGGCAAAGAGGAGTACTTCATCTGATTGTAGCTTGAGGAGACAGAGCACACAGTGGCTGCAGCAATACTGGGAACCTTGAGGGAAGCATGTATACTTTCTCTCCGAAGTGCATGTCCATTTTGGTATTCAATTTGGAAGAGTAATGCAGGCATTTCTGGTTTATCCTGTATGTGGAAACCTGCACTAGCAACATTTTGAGGAACAGTTTTGAATTAGTGGACCATGGTTGTGACACCATTATAAGACTCTGGAGTGTTCTTTCTTCCTGCCAAAGTCTCTGAATTGTGAAGGTAACTATTACAATAGGTGGAGCCATAATCTGCCAAGCAGCGGTCATGGAGAATTTTGTAGGCAGTTACTTCTTCTGATCCCTCTCCATTTTCAGTGTATTACATCTTGTTTCGGTCATAGAAGTACCTCTAGATTTTAAACTATATATACACAGACATTTGCAATATCAGGATCCTAGTGATTTAGCTCTAATTTAATATTTCTATTTGCTCCATAACACACCTCTAGACTTTGAAGTGCTGCTTCAGGAAAAAAAAAAAAAAAGTGTGTTCTGTTAATATATTAATAAAGCATTTGAGGAAAATCTTTCTTCTCTGCCCAGGCTGAACTTTAAACATGGCCGAGTTAGGAAGATTCGTGCTATCTAGTATACTTTCCAAACTCTGTCTTTTAGAACAGAGGGAATACAGAGAAAGGTTTGCAAAAAATACTTGCACAATCAAATGAAATTTGATGCACTTTGTAATCGTCTGACAGTATGCAACAATAGAAAAGTAGTACTACAGTAGATAAATTTACCATTTTTTCACTCTTGATAAATGCAGCTCCATCAGTGTTAACACATAGGACAGTAAACATAAAATTTTGCTGTCTTGTGTCCTAAATAGGACAGTTTACTGTCAAAATAAAAACTGCTTTCATAGATTTACAGAAACATACAGGTAGAAAGGGACATCTGGGGGTCATCCAGTCCAACCTCCTGCTCAGAGCAAGGCCAACTCGGGTTGCTCATGGCCTTGTCCAGTCAGAATTTTTTACTGTCTCCAAGAATGGAGCTCTTACAAACTTCCTGGGCAATCAATGCATGACTTCCCCCATAATGAAAAAATTTTAAAAATATCCTAATATCTATTCAGAATTTCCTATGTTGTGACTTGAGCCTATTGTCTCTTGTCCTACTACTCTGCATATCTGAGAAGAGTCTGTCCCTGCCTTCCCTGTACGCTGTACTGTAGCTGAGGACAGCCATGAGCTTTTCTCACAGCCTTCTCTGCTGAAGGCTGAACCAGCCCTGTTCTTGAAGCCTCTCCTTTACATTATGTGTTACAGGTCCATCAAGGGGACCTTTCACGGATCTCATTTCCTTATATCCTTGCAATTCTTGTGCAGGAAATCCACAAAGCACAGTACTCCTGACCACACATCCATGAAGTAGACAGAAAAAATAACTTCCCTCAAATAACTTACAAAAGTATTTGTATTTCTATTAATATTACTCATCACAAGTGATGAGTGTGTCTCCGGTGTCTCCAGTGTAGTCGGGTTGGTAAAACTCTTGTAAAAGGAAAACAATACGCTGGTAACTGCTTATGCTAGTACCTGTAACTGCTTATGCTAGTAATTGCTTATGCTAGGCTATAACAGAGCAATAAATACCATTGTCTCTTTAAGACATCATATGTTGGGTGAATTTTGTGCATAGGAATCCTATGAATCGGTTACATCATCCCTGGAAGTGTTCAAGGCCAGGTTGGACGGAGCTTTGAGCGACCTGGTCTAGTGGAAGGTGTCCCTGTCCATGGCAGGGGACTTAAAACTAGATCATCTCTAAGATCCCTTCCAATCCAAACCATTCTATGATTTTACAAGTCAATGATTCTATGATTCTATGTAAACAAAGTGCTACAGTAAAATAGTCTTATCTTAGGATTGTGAGACTTAATGACATGAGTACTTATTAGATCAAAGCATTTAAATTATCCAAAAATGGAATCAGGTAGATAATAATTTTCTATAATTCTGCAAACTAAAATTTAGAACTTTATTTTTGTAATCAGTGACAGCTTTGACAATGTTCCATGTCCAAGGAAGTTAAAACAGAAAGTAACAAAAATATTAAATGGATTTTTAAATGGTGTCCTGGCAAATTGTAATATGAATGACATCATGAATCAAAATTCCCTATACAGTTAAACCATAGAAAAGCCAGGAAAGATTTCTTTGTGTCTCATTTCCATTAAAACAACTAATTTATGAGATCCTTTATAGAGAATATAATGCAATCCTATACAGAGAATAAAATGCTGAAGAATGGCTATCAAATATACGAGTATTTCAGGCTGTTACTTGAGAGAAATAGAATTGTAAGGAAACTGATGAATAGGTATACAGGGTTCAGCAAATGATTATATTTGAATGCAGAGCTGTTCAAATTAGTTAATTACAAATGATAGTATAAATTTGACAGCTCTCTGATCTCTTCTAATATTTCATTAAATCAATCTAACTTTGTTTCAACTTTTTTTTTTTTTTCCTGGTTTATTTCAATGTAAGTGATGTCAAAATAGGTCTGGGCTGTTCAGCCTACCATTCTTTCCAATGTGGTTGGAAAATACTTTAAAGGTATTTGCATTCAGAAATATTCATCACATATTTGGATTAATAATTCATTGTGCTTGAGTTTATTACATAAATCCTGTTCCATAAGGAGGATGACTGAAGCTTTATTACTGCTAAATAACAATATTACTTCCAAGTACAGTCATAGAGAAAATTAGCTAGAATGCATACAATGTTTAAGATTTGACATAACTAAGACAAAAAAACCCAAACTTTCTGCTACTTTACAAGTCCTCATGAGCATTCCGTTGCTAAGAAATAGAGTAGACTTAACTGATACTTTTTAGTCACATGACTATAGCCAGGCTGCTTGAAAGATTATTTTTTATGCAATGGTTCACACTACAGTCAGATTAAACATCTTACTTTCCAAGAGAATTAGGACAGACATAAAGGACTTTTTATTCCTATACTGCAAATTAGTCATGATAATTTAATGGACAGTGAGGCCACAAAATCTTATTATCAAGGCTCCCCTTTAGCAGCTCCTGGAGTGAATTGTCATTCTCAGTAGACAAGCCACCATCCCAGTTTGCATCTCACATATAATATTCTCTCAAAAGAGACAAGCATATTTACCCTTCGAGGTTTATTTTTCATCAGTCATAACACATAATGTCCTATTCATTTTATTCATCATAGACTTTTACAGGTTCAAGCTGTGCATGCTATTTACTACTAGTAACTTCATGCTCCATATGCAAAGTCTTTTTTCTGATTGTAAACAATTTTACCTACTTCATTTTTGCCAGTGCCCAGGGATAAATATTATGGAATGTAATTGATTCTGTATTTGCATTACACATCCTATTTAAACACAGCTTCACTTCTTCTTTAATACCCAAGAGAAAAAGTAGAAATATCACCGATCCCATCAGAGTAATCTACTTTCCAAGGCTACATTTATACAGCAAAGTGAAGACGCAAGTACTGCTCACAGTGGCAGCAAAAAGAAAGCAGAAAAAGCTGCAACACCAGCAAGAAAACTGATGCATCCAAGCAGGTCATTCCCAGGCTTCACTGACTACTTTGCCATCACTGTTATCCTCACCTACATTAACTTTATGAGTGTAAGCACAGATAGCTGTTTTCTTGCTAAAAAATCACACTTTTGTTTCGCAATGCTTGACCATCTCCTCTTGACTTTGGTCTAATCTGAAAAAAAAATATGGTTTGAGACCCTGCTATTGAAACTATTTGTCCTAAGCCTCTCCAAATGGCTGGTTGGAGTACGGGGACACAAACAGGGTCACCAGATATTTCAAGACCTGGCAGAGTTCTCTGTTGGAAGAGTGTGCCCTGCTTACGTACCTCACTGTGCAATTTTAACACGCTGCTGTTCAGCGCATTGCTGTGAGCTGTTAAACTCTTCCCACCTTTTGCCTTAGAGGCTGTTCCATTTCATGAGGATACATGATTCTTGCACTAGTTTACGGCTCATAAATGAAAGCTTCAGCAGATGGCAAGATCATCACCAAGATGATGTGCACTTGTAGAACGTGTGGCATTCTTTATTTGCTATTATGTAAGTCATCCAGAACTATAGAAAGATATCTGCTTTTTCCTTCAACTGCCCTCTGAACCTCTCTAAGAAGAAGAAATCAGAGCATATGAAGTGGGGCTATTCTCACACATTGCAGACCTCTTGGTTCAAGTATTTCCTTTACCAACAGTCACACATTGTACTTCACTAAAAGTGTCTTATTTCAGTTCACCTTACTGTCTAATGAACTTTTCATATTTTGTAGTTTTGACTACTAGTATTCACTAACAGCAGTTACAGAGAGAACTATTGGATCAGTTTAAGAAAATAATTATAATAGGCCACACTCCACTATTGTTGTTAATTGAATTTCCCCATTGAGGGTTAACAGTTAAACCATTTCTGTCTTATATCTGAAAGAGACGATGATAGCCTTTGAAAAGCAAATTAAAATAACTAACAAACTCATATTCACTTATTGTGAATATCATTCTAGTCTATAGAGTTTTCTAGTCACAGTCTACAGGTTTGGGCTGCTGAAAGGAAAAAACAGTAACAAACAAGAATGTTTTTCAGATAGTTTATTCCATGAACTTACAGAATAGAATTGCTTATATGGACAATCATAAATTTGGCCTCTACAGTAAAGCTGACTAAAAGCAATTTACTCATGTGAAGCTTATAAATGTGTTGTGGTTTTGTTTAGTGGGGGGGGGCCTACGACAAAATGTAAAACTTCTGTAAACAAAAAGCCAGGCTCAGGTCCAATGGGATTTATTTTTGAGAGTAAGCACTTTAAAAGATAGATGTAAGAGGACTAGGATAGGGACCTGGTTGAGCCAAAAAGATGTTTTATGCCAAGGTACTCAACCTACCTGTGTCTCAGATTTTGCAGGAAGATAAGGAGGATAATAACCTTTTCGCCCTTACACTGGATTGTGAAGCTTAACTCATAGAGTCTTACCTAAAGCCATTAAAGTCAATAGAAATCTCTCATTGACTTTAATAAGTTTTTGTTCAGGTCCTTTACAAGGCAGCTGAAAGACTGCCATTGACTTCAAGCCCTAATTTTACAAAACTCTTTCATATTCTTTTCTTGGAGGCGTTTGAAAACATAGAAATGTAGTAAGAAGAGTATTATATTTACCAAATAAATCCATAAATCCTCATAAGATAAAATGGAACTTTTTTTTTTAACTCTGAGAGTGCTATTGAGTGCATATGTGTATATCCAGAATATATATATATATCTCAGTTATTCTATGCACTTATTAATAACTGTTTCTCAGATACTCTTACATGTTGTTTGCATAATCATTTCTGCACTGCTGGATGCCAACTCTACACATCTGATCTGGATGAAGTACAGCTTATAACAACTTTTCCCTTGATATAGCCAGAGTGTCAGAACCAGAATATTAGTTGTCACTTTGTTTTCATGCTGGTATTATCCTGCCTGTGTAAACAAAGACAATAACTAATCTGGCACAAAATAGCATGAAGTCAACCCTTTAAAGTCCTTAAGAAATGTGAAGCAGTAGAGGAGTTTTATACTGGGTCAATTCTTTATAATACGTATCCTGCACTTCTCATCCAAGAAAGAAGCAGCATTGCAAGGAACAGTAATCTTCTGTTTCCTATGCTGTCAAACTACAACCTCATAGCAAAAAGGCCTCCTAAACCAGGAAAATTACCAGAAGTTAAAACAAAAGGGAGAAACTTTAAAAAGTGGTATAATAATTACATAAGCTATTAATTATTACATTCCTGTAGAACGCTAATTAAGGAATGGTAGGCTAATATCATAAAAGCTTGACTTCATTCTGTAAGAATTTGAAAGTAGTAACAGCTAAGTGAGTAGAAATCTCTATTCTAGTCCAGGTAATTCAAATAAATTTCCAGCTCTATGTAATTTTTTATCCCCTTAAATAATAAAAAAAAAGATGCAAGTTCTCTGAATATTTATTGGCTTCTATTAAAACCAGCTATTTTCAGCATTATAAATGACTGACATGACATATTTCCAAATCTGAAAAATAGCAGTATCAAAGTAATAGTATTATATAACACCTGCAACTCCATATTGCACAAGGTTTGGTTTTTATTTTAAAGGCAACATACAATAATCATACACTACTTAATTTAGTCCATTACTCTGCAACGGTAATTAATTTCAAGTTTTGATCATATAGAGAGTTAACAACAATTCTAATTCGGCACTACCCACAGGTGTTCGGTGTTCTGTTATTTTTGTAATATCAGTTAAGATATTAATTTCATTCAAAAACAAGACAAAGCAGAAAGGAAATATTAAACCTTTACAAATTTTAGTTAAAACATTTCCATTTTGTTTACACACTTCAGGAAAATGTCTCTCTATGTCTTAACATTCCAATTTTAGTCCTATAAAAAACATGCAAAAATAAAAGGTAATATAATGTATTTTATAATATTCTTATCAACTAAGTAAAGATAATTTAATCTGCAAGGTTTTACATTTTAGAAATTCATATCTCTCTAAAGGTGCATCTAATTTAGAACTTGATTGGTATCAGGGTTTTTTGTTTATCAACCTAACCCATTAGGCCATTACACATATTGTTATTCTCCAAGAGAAAAAATGATTCTAACATCTGTTCTCAATCTAGTTTTCATAATATGTCCTTTGTAACTCATTAAGCTCATCTACAAAATATTACTCTGTCTGACTGTCTACACTATCTATGCCTTTCTACTATAAGACTGTAGGAAAATTGAAAAAATGGTAGCCCAAAACATAATCCACTTTAAAAACACACTATTTTAAAAAATCTTTTGATCCAAGGAAATATATCTGGTTTTGCAAGTCAGAATTGTGATACATGTAACATTTAACTTAATCTCCTAAGTGACTTATATTCTAAAAAAATTAGAAAAATGGGTTAATGTCTGACCATTGTGCAATCTCTTCTTATGATTGCTCTAGTCTTATGAGAGAAAAAGTCTTTAAATTAAGAAGAGTATAGCTTCTGAATGGTTTGAAGAGAGTGATTTTAATATTTTAATTCACTTGTGCAAGTGATCTCAAGAGTACGGCAGACAGAGGGTAGAAATCACGCTGGTAATGTGAAGTCTAACGTGTGTGTAAAATGGAAAGAACTTGGAGTCCAGTATGTCCCTCTAAATGCACTGTCCATTTTCTTCTGCAGATGAAAATTTTCAGTATTTTATTATTGTCAAGCTAGTTTCCAGCCCTGTGATCTCTTCTGCCCCCTTTTGCCTGTATTTAACAATTGCTGCTCTAATTTAATTTCAGAGGAAAATACCTATTTACACTTCACCTGCCCTAACATATTAACCAACACAATACAAAGGTCGTTCTTCCCACAGAAGCTAAAGAATTCACTGTCAAAATCTGTCTTACTAGCTCTCAAAAGGTGCTACTTCTGTAGGAAAAGTGTCATACTCTCTGATGTTAGCTAGTAGCTGATGACTAATGTGAGGTCAAAGCCTGCCGAGGGAGATCACCTCCTATTTATAAACATCAGCGAATTGAGCAAAAAACTTAGGGTATTTAGATTTACCCTAACATGCTATCTTGTATAAAACCTGCACGGTGTCTACCTTGACGATTTTACCTTGTATTAACTTCTGTGTGAGCTGCTGTAAATCTGAAACCAATGCCCAACTGCTAAAGTTTCCTTATGGTCTGAGTCTACCTTGGCAATATATTTGTAAGTGAAAAGAAGATTAGCGGCTTTATGACTAAGATTTATCTTAGGAACAGAGAGTGAGACAGAAAAGGAAAAGCCTACTAAGGGGGGAAAGAGATACCTGCACAGGATAGACTGAATTATATCCTGCTGGAAAGAATCTCTAAAACTAGATGTTAGGAATCTTAGAAGATAGTAGCAGGAAAATAATAATGAAAAATAGCAAGAAATTCAAGCACAAAAATAGTGAGACAAAGCAAAAGAGAGACAATAGCATCACATACTCCAAACCAGACAGTAGGTCTTTTTTTGTCTTTTTTCCTGAGAACAAATTCTTTCAAATTAATAATTGGGCTAGACTTCCAGAAGCCCCACAAACTCATATGGTCCTTGCTGTCATTAATTCAAATACAGTCAGTGGGACAACTTCTGTACGAAATGGGTATGAAACGGACAAGGGTGGAAAAATCTAGCCTTAACAACTTCCTTGTGACAACCAGTGAGTTTCTTATAATATTAGAAAAGTACTCTTTCTTAAAGACACATGTCAAAGAACTGCACATGGAACAGGGCAAAAAGGATTTGTATTTCCACAGCAGGATGCACAGCTTATGCAACTATTTCCTTCATGCCAGTTTAACTTAAAACAAGAACAGGAATCCACACAAAGTGTAACAAAACCAAAACCAAACCAAAACTGGAGTGCAGAGAAAGCGTTTACTGTCTTCCTGATGAATTGATGCATGCTTTTACCAGACAAGAAACAGATGTTTCAGGTTACATTTTGTCATTACCAAATATGAAAATAACTCTATATAAAGAAAATTTAAATATTTATTTTTGAGAAAGTTTTGAAATATCCCTACTGTCACCCACAGACCAATTTAAAAGTTAACACTTACTAAGCTCAGTTCCGGCTTCCTAATTCTTTATCCCAGCACTGACTCTAAAGCAAAACTAAGCTCCCAGGAGGGACCCATTCCAACTTATATCAGCTGGCAATATGTCCTCAGGGTTTGCCCTCTGGCTACTTCTCCAGTACATCCCTCCAAATTTAAAATCTCTACCAGTTGTCCTTCCATGTGGGAGAATTAAAAGGAGTCTTTATTCTTTTTATAATAGTTAAGAGCAAACTTGACCAAGATAGTTTATAAAGTCTAATAGTTCTTCACAAAAATAATAAAATAATAAAAATACAACCACAATCAATTCATACTTGCTGTATTGCACAAATGACCCAGGAGATATGCACTGCTTTTTAGTTGCAGAGTGTAAATTATATACAGAGAATTGACTTACGGGGCCAAAAGCATTGCTGTCAAAGCTGTGTCCATGGTGATCACCTTCCACCCAAATATGCCCATGTGGAACTTTCACATACTTCTTTTTGTATCCAATGGTTCTAAAAAGAATTGCAAAAACGGCTAATCAGTGAAAAAGAAAAATTTACAATGTTTCGTTAGGAAAATACAGAGATTTATTGTTTTGGAATTTGACCTTGCATGCCATCCAACACTTGCTTAAAAAAACCTGCACTGAAGTCCTTCAGACTTCAAGAGTCCTACTCAAGTGAAAATACATAACAATTTTGTACGAGCTAGTTGCACTATCAGGATCTCTTTTCTACGTTGTTTTGGCAGAAGTCACATCACAATAGGGAACAAGAGACTTTTCAATTAAATATAATTAAGGGATTCTTATTTCCATCTCTATAGTAACAATTCTTTTAAACATCAGATTTTATCTCAGGTAAATGCCAGTGAACACATGTTACAGTCACATAAAGATATTCCATTAAGAATGCTTTTCTTCTAGGGTAATGTTAGGTACTCATCAAAAATAGTCTGACATATCTGAACTGGCCTCAGATTCAGAGCTTGAATTCCTGTAATGCTTCTGTCCTGGGGGCAGGATGTCTTCAGCTGTAACAAGCTAAACAGGATAAACTTAAAGAAAATCACTAAGAGAAGGCCAAGTGCTGTAAAAAAATTACATTGATGATTCTCCACAGAAATTAATACTGAAGCAGTGTCTCAGCATACCCTGATATTATGAAAATGACAAACTACAGATGAGTTCTAAAGCTGAAATGCAGAGTATGCAAAATTCCTGGATTTAGTTCCCAAGTAGCTGTCATTTTCGCAATGCCAGTCTGCCTTCTATTATACACATTTGCTTTCTTTCAGATGGGATCTGTTATTCTGCAGTCATTCATGCAGGGATATGATTTTATGCACACCAAATTATTACCATGATGAAGCATTTACAGATGGGACTAACATAGTGATACCTCTTATTTTGTTTTGGATAACTAAGTATGTCCATAGACAGAAACAGACTTTTGATGTAGCTCGTTGCCTCCAGCCGCTCATCACTTTTCACCGTCTGGAAGATATGCCCCCAAAGCAGGAGGCAAAGAAAATAAACTGAAAAAAATTGACTGACGAGAGAAAATCACCTTCACCAGGAGATTCAGCTGCACTGTGCAACAGCACTGATCAGGGATGTTCACAAGTCAAAATGGGAAAACTGTTTTTGGTGAGTTTTGTTTGGCTTGGGGGCATGTGTGTGTGTGAGGAAGTTATAAGGACAAGCTAATTAATAACCTGGAGACCATGAAATCTTAGATTAATAAGGAATGCTCAAAAGTGCATTTTATTAATTTTATTTGACTCTATTAGTCAGGAAAAAAAAAAAATTATTTTGCAAGTCACAAAATCCAACCAGTGCTTTTTCAAACAGCTTCAGTGGCAACTGAAAGGATGAGAGTGCCAGAACTACATTCTAATGGAAGTTCTACTTGTGCTTTCATTGTAACTGAAAAAATTATAGCCTATTTGCAGAAAAAAAAAAGACTCCAATTTTCATAATTCTTTAGAAATGTTTCATATTACACAGTATCCAAGACTGAGTTTTTAAACCATTAAAAACAAAAATGCAAAAGTATTCCGCATTGGTAAATATTTTTTCTTAAATATTATTTCTTAAACACAGAGAGTAGTTCTGTAATAATTTAATTATGCTAAAAGAGCAATTTATTACTATGTAACTTCTTCCTCTTTTATTTTTTTAAAAGAAATATGGCATACAGGCTGGACAATAACATTATTTATGTTTTGAGTTTCCATAATGGTTTTTCTCACTGATAATTTCTTTTATAAAGTATGATATGAGAGACTATATTTTACTAGAAACACGTTTTAAGATACAAGTTCAGAGAAGCCGTCCATTAATTCTGTTCTGTGTGATTAGACACTCTGAAAATTATTAAATTAATATCTTCCATCACAGTGATAAGAGCAAACAATAGCTCAAAAAATACTTAATTTTCTCTTCTATTCATCTTCCTGAATATAGGAGAGTAGAGTGTGATAAAGTTTTGTACCTTTACAGACGCCATGCACAACACCGAATTTCACCCAGAAGGGTGAAAGGATGTGAAAGTTAATTCTGCTGACATGTTTACGTCATAAGTGACAGAAAATATGGCAAATGTCAGTCAGTGACTTCATCTCAGACCAGACACGATCTCCTACCCTTAATAATCTCCTCCTTTATTATGATTAAGAAATCACTAACAGGAAGGAGAAAAAAAAAAAGAAAAAAGCTTTTGCAATAAGTACTTGGAAACAAAAATGGAAAGATTTTGGTCTGCACGGGTAAGTTCTCACATGTTTGCAGAGACCCTATGAAAATGTAAAGGTTTAACACAGGTATATAGTGTGTTCATTAAGGCCTAAAGCAAAAAGAAAAAGATTAGAGTGCATTAATTATAATCTGTTGTTTTTATTATTTCTACAACATGGGAAAATATGTATTTCCTTTCCTTTTGAAACAACCATCATAAACCAGAAAAATTTGCTACAATGTCGTAGTTCAGCCCCGATCGGGACCAGACTACGCAGCCTCTCTCTCACTCCCCCCACCCTCCGAGAAAATAGGGAGAGATAATGTAAGAAAAAAGGCTCGACGTTTGAAATAAGGACAGGGAGAAAATCCGTAAAGTTACCGTTACAGGCAAAACAGACTCAACTTGGGGAAAACTATCCACTCATTACTAAAATCAAAGCAGGATAATGAGACAGAGAACAAGATAACTTCCCCCCACCCCTCCCTCTTCCCGGGCTTAACATTATCTTTACCTCCTTCCACTCCCTGAGTGGCACAGGGGGGAAGAGGGAATGGGGGTTACGGTCAGTCGACCACATGTTGTTTTACGCCGCTGCTTCATCATTGGGGGAAGAACTCCTCACATTCCTCCCCTGCTCCATCGTGGGGTCCCTCCCATGAGCCACAGTCCTTCATGAAAATGCTCCGGCGTGGGTCATCTCTTCCACAGGGTGCAGTCTCTTTAGAACGGCTGCCCCAGCGGGCCCTCCATGGGCCACAGCCTCCTTCAGGCCTCCACCTGCCCTGACGTGGAGTCCTCCTCCTGCAGGTGGATCTCTGCTCCTCTATGGACCTCCATGGGCTGCAGGGGGACAACCTGCTCCACCATGGTCGTCACCACAGGCTGCAGGGGAATTCTGTCCAGAAGCGGCATTACTCCTCCTTCTCCTTCTTCATTGACCTTGGCATCTGCAACCGTTCCTCTCACAAGAAATTCTTCATAACAGGCAGGCAGACGCCTCTCAGGTTCTCTTCACATCTCATCTCCTCTCCACTTCTTGCAGCCGGGCCGGGCCGCGTTGGACCCAGTCGGCCACCCAGCAGGAAGCCAGAGGGTGAGGGCCACAAGGCCGCAAGGCGCCTCCCCTTCTCTGCCCCTGCTCAGTGTCTTCACATCTTCTCTCCTTTTTTTTTTTCTGTTTTTCCCCTTCTTAAATTCATTATCACAGAGGTGTTATCATGGAACATTCTGCTACCAATTGGCTCGGCCTTGGCCAGCAGCAGGTCCGCCCTAGGCCCAGCCGAGTCCACTGGGCAAAGGGGAACAACTTCCAGTAGTTTTTTACAGAAGTTGCCACCATAGCCCCTCCTCACTAAATAAAATCAGAACATACAATTATGCAAAAAGGTCTCTTATAGTGATTAAAGAAGAATTATGTACAAATTCGCATATTGAAAAAAACAGATGATTGTACACAAGAAGTTCTGACTTACAGGAAATAGAATTAAAATTGATGTTGTTAATAAATGTATTAAGGGAATAGGGGAGAGAAAAAGAAAAGGAACAGAAACAGAAGCAGTAGTTCTAATTACCTACTTTAGTAGATAGGACTGATACTGCATGGATAAATCGTTCTGTAAGCTCAGCAGATAAATGTAAAACCTTCTGCCATTTCATGCATGGGGTATATAAATCATCAGATTTTTCCCACATATAGGTCCAATAGGAGAAAAATCAAGCTATATTGCAAACAATAAGTACCTGTATACCTGTGAAGAAAAGAGAGGCAAGAAAATCTATTTTTCTAAGATAATTCCTTCAAAATGTTAGTGTAAGATTTACACAGGGCAGTTATCTAGGGACTTTAGCAATCCTTTTGGAAAAACTGTCCTGTGATAGCAGGTGAAATTTGAAAACAAAGCTTTACTTGAGGTTTTTTCTGCATGAATTAGTAACGAACTGCAGCAATAAGGTCATGTTACAGTAGATTGGATCATCCATTACTTAATATTGTTTTTAATTTTCAAGAAAATTTCATTGTTGAATTACTCCCCAACAGATCAATAAACCATGCATGCAAGCAAACCAGGGTTCAGAAAGCCATATTCATTTAATGACAGTAGGTTATTTTTAATTACTGTTGCAAAGACTATGTTGACTTCTTTTAAGGAAAAAAAAAAAAGCCACCCAGATTTGTAGTTTCCTCTCCTATGAAGGGAGCACAAATTGTTTCATAATGAAAATTAGTCACTTGGTAACACTGTCGCTCTCTTACATTAATCTTGCAAAATTAAACACTTCAATCTCCGGCCTAAATTGCAAGGAGATCACATGTGTGTGCTACGTACATAATATGGCTCTTGCTCTAAATGTACAAACTACCACTCGTTTATCTCACCAAATAACCATTTTAGCTAGACATGCTGAAAGAAAACTAATACCCATCTTTTTGTGCAATCCTACAGGGCCAAAACCAAAACTTTGACCAACAAGGCTAAAATAAATCCTACAAGGCTGCTAACAAAAATTGTATCACAACATTCTGAGAAGAAGTGTTGACTCAACCCTTTTTCTTAAGGACAGCATCGCAGAAAACTGGCATCTGCTTTTCAGATTCAGTACCATGTAAATAAGTAACAGTTATAAGCATAGCGATCAATATTTCTGCGAAAAAGTTAATACAATATAAAGTGAAAAATGACTTTGGAATGCTTCTAGCACTCTTCAGTAACAGCAGCAACAACAAAATCTAAAATCCTCAAGCCAAATAACAAGTAAGAGCACAATTAGCTCATCAGGAATTTTACATCAAGTCCTTGTGAGAGGCCTTTGCTGCAAAAGAAATGCAGTCAATAATGTACTGTATATTTTGAAAGTAATGTAAAAACCTGTTTTTCTTTCTTATTTAAGTATTCTTAGTCTCATTCCCCTGACTTTGCCTGTAATCTTGACCTCTTTGTTAGCTCTCACACATGAAGAATTTAATTAAATTTAGAAGATGTCTGAATGAATTCTTAGGAGAACAATTGGTGTAAGTAATAATTAACTTAGTATTTATTAATTTCATATTCAGTTCATTAGCATGAGTTGTAATTACTGAACAATCTTTTAAATTTCAGAAAGCCTCTACTAATAAAGAGTATTCTTACACTTTCTGAAATTTACTATCTCTGAAAAAAAAAAAAAAGATTGTTTAACACCTCATAGCCTTCCCATTTTAAAGGAATAGCATAGGCAAAGGCCTATGCATTAGGAACAGCATAGGGAAAGACATTAAAATACCCAGATTTTGATACATAGAATTCAGGCATCTGTTAAAAACAATATTGGTGTGTGGGGAAAAAAAAAAATACTTCAGGTTTTACTGAAGTATTTGACAGGTTAGCAATAACCACCTATGCTACTGTTGCTCAAACTATAGTTAAACTCTCTCTGGCTTAAGAAAAGATTCTTCAAGAGTTGCGGTAATTTTCTTGATTAGAATCTAATGGAATTACATTTATCTTTTTAGTATTTTTTACAAAAATTGTAAGTTGTCTGAAATTTTTTTTTTCTTATATTTGAGGTACATTTTGAACCTTTGCAAAGATTTTTTTCTTCATGATTTAATAGTTAACAGATGTACTTATATCTATCCTTGGCTGAGAAATAATTTCAATACTGACAGTCAAAAATGAGCTCTATATGTTATTCTAACCACCTGCCCACATGCAAGAAAAATCTGCTTTTTTAGGATATCGGTACCAGTGCCAAAAGAAAGGAACTTGGCTGAGCTTAGTTGAATGAGGAATGATTGCCTTCAGTTTAATTTGACCTTGAGAAATCAGAAGGTCTCAGTAATCTGCATACCTTTGGGTGTCATCAGGGAACAGACACTGTAGCTCATTTCCTCTGTTTGCTCAGGAGATAATAAACAAATACAAACCCCTTTGTAAAACAGATAGTCTATATCATACTTGAGAGCAACTTTTTCCAAATAACATAAATTGCTGTACATGGAAGTTTTTCACATATATCCATCTTCATCAAATTCACAGAATGAAGAAATGGTAAGATATTAAATTTCCGGTGACGTGCAGATCGCAAGACATGAACCTTATTGTAATACTTCACGTAAATTGTATTAGTACCACAGGGAATCTGTCATATGGCGCTAAACAACTTCCAGCCTCTAAGAAATCTCCTTTTTCTCTTCCAACACACACATACAGCCATTTGTGTCTTTTTACTTTAACTCTTCCGTTACATATACTATAGTCCTTTGACCACAACATGCTATTTAGAAGACAGGGTTATGTATGTGAAGCAACTAAAAATTTTCCCAGAACTGAGAAAGTGCCAGTGGAAACCCCATGCTTGTGATACTGCTTCTTGGAGCATCGCCAGATCTGATCTATTGAGAAGGGAACCCCCAGAAGAAGACACATCAGCATGACAGACACTGTTTTGGTCAAAGCAGGAGCAGCCATTAAGGAGGCAGAGATTCCAGGCAAATTTTTGAGTGTCTAAACCCTGTAGGTTTCACCTTTTGCAATGAAAGATTTTGAAGTTTCAGCGAAAATGAAGATTAATTTACTGTTTTCCTAATTCGGAACAGAAATAGGACAAAACCACAACCTTTTCTGATAAATAAGCTAAGCAGTTAAAGGAAGCAAGATGTCGAACTGCAAATGGTGTATCTTTTTTTTTCCAGCTAAAGCATTCCTACCAAAGTGATGCATCACTGCACGTTTGTATGACTCAGCAGCGCTAAGAATAAGTAGAAATCTGATATTTAAAGTAAAGGAGATGTTTGTAGCTCTGTTTTATTAATTAGATAATTTCTCACAAAGTATGTCATTCTAAACAAAATAATTAATTAGCCATTACTTGCTTCATCAGCTTCTTCAAAGTAGCAGTTAATCACTTTTAAAACACAGTATTCAGGAAAATTACTGGATTTCAACTTAAATTAAAAAACAGTCTAATCAGATACTGATATTTACACTGTTTGCCAATTACCTGCTGTGTGAAAGTTAGTTAAATTTTCAAATGCATGCATCATGTGCTGCATCAAGTAGCTTTTAAACTATATTTCTACCAGATGGCTATACTGCACTGAGTGAGGTATGCAAACACAATTATATCACTATTTTGCAGGACAGTGTAATGCAGCCAATTACAGTATAACTTTTTGAAATCAGAATGATCAATGTACATAACACAATATAGCCTTTATCTCAGTGCCCTTCTCCTTCATACCTCTCTTTCTGGAGAAGTTTTTAATTATTTCTGACATTCACTATGAATTTTTCCCAAAGCTATAATTTCATTTAATCTTTCATGATAACTACATGAGGTGATAACATTTCTAAATAGTATTTTATTTTCTTTACATATTCTACTCTGTGCTTTAAAGATATGTGGCATATCTAGGGCCTGGGTTTTGCCCCTCTTCTGTTACTTTTACCCATACATATATTATTCACATCGCTGGTTGAATATACACTCTATGATCTTAAACGTTTTTTCCAACCTGAATGATTCTATTGTCACAAAGGTCTGTTACAAAGGTGCCTGTAAAGACTCTATGAGTTGAGTTAAAAAAGCTACAGCTACTATAAGGTATTTTCTAGGTCTCATGAACAGTAGGGCTGCAGCAGCAGTATCAATCAGCAATGCCAGGGCACCTGGATTTTAAGCAAATAATTTCTCCTTGGGTAAAATTTCTTTGTATTCATTTGCAGTCATTTTTTATGATTCCCATTTCCACCTCATGTTGCTCTTCTGTATTTTTTTTAACTTGTCCTACCTTCCTTCAGAAACTACATAAAAAACACTGCAGATCACCATGCATGTAACACTTAGCAGCACAGGCATTTCCCTCTGTTCCTGGGAGTTTTACTTACATAGTTAGGAGGCATGGGGCTACCTGAAGCATTTAATATTGCTTCTTCCTGCAAAGCAGAACTCATTTTGCTCCTATTGCTAAGAACAATCAACTAACAGTAGCTTCCCTCCCACAGATAATGTTATGCCTTTTTTACTGTAACATCTGTGTGTCGTTTTGTTCTTGGGTCTTCTCCCTTCATAATGTGTGCCACTTTATTCTCCTGTATGTGTGTTTTGTCTGTTCTAGCACTAGTAGTATTCTCATCTTTTGATCCTTGCCACAGTAAGTCTCCTCAACCCTTTTAGGGAAATATTATTTTGGTGAATTTTTAATGAAACTATGGCTTATTTCTGCTAAACTGTACTTTAATCACACAGAGATAAGTTTATAATCTGCTCTTTTTTTTTTTTCTTTTCCCCCAAAATTGATTAAAACTATAGCAAAAAACTGCTGAGGTGATACTGTGGAATACGTATTTAAGGACCATATTCCTTTCAAGGTACATATATAATTTGCATTACTGCCTCTACCTGTATTGAGAGTATTATTATTTTAAATGAGTATTAGAAAATTCTAAATTTGATGTCAATATGTATTTTGCAATTTTTTCAACATTGGAAACTATCTAAAGATAACTGCATATACTATACGTATGTGAAAATAAATATTCCTACACACTTACACAAATCTGTCACTCCCATTTGAGAAACTGAAACTACTTCATTCTTTTGCTCAGCACATTCTCTTAATCAGAAGAATTATAATTATTTTCCGGATAAACTAAACCAAAACCACAACAGTAATTTTGTGTTGAAATAAAGAGCAACATTTCATCTGTCATATCCATTGCATTTAAATGGCTAACCAGTTTACTGATTCAGCAATAAGAAAATACACTACATTTCATTTTTCTCTACTATAGTGTTTCACTTGTGAATCTGTCTGATCCCAATTGCCAACACTGTGCTCTTTCAGGTTAAGATTATGAAAATTATTCAGTTTTCTTCTTTTGATAAAAGTCCCATTAAGCAAACGAGTGTATCATTTCATTATCTTCTCACATTTCCCTACTAAATTATATTGATAATTAACATGATAGGTTTTTTTGCTAATATCATTAACAGCTATTAACAATATCATATATATAATATATTAGATGGGAATAATTTATTAGATTTATTATCATTAGCTTCATAATTTTGCCAAGATAAAAATTTACTAGTTATTCTAGGTCATTCCAGTAAAATTACTAAGCCCTACCATTGTTTTCAAATTGGAAATTTTATACCTGTAAGAACAGGAGGATAAATAGACATGACAAAGTTACTGCTATCAAAAATACAAATTCTTGCACCTCACATCCGCTTTTTATTAATATTGAATCAACTGGGAAAATGACAGGGTAAAATTTTAGCTTTAGACACATTTCAAGGAACTGAAGACAATTGTTTTGAAGTGAACAGTTAAGATTTACAGTACTGTAAACAAGACCAAGATTTCACCTGATACATACGTAACGATTTGATCTTAATCACATACTGCAGCAATATCTTCCTTTTCCCCCTCTTTCAGTAACAGATACAGAAAATTTTCCTCTCAGTAATGTCTACGCCAACCTAAGAAAAGAGATACTCCAACTTTTTTAAAGATCAAAAGTTGTGGAACTTTAAAGTTGACTCAGTAGTTAATCTCCAGCCTGCAGAATCTGCAACTATTAAATAAAGCTCTCTATAAACTCTTCTTGCTTAAACTCACTTTTTCTCCTCACCAACTCCTCCTCCCAGTCCATTTCTTCTGCCACAGAAATTGTCAAGGGAGAGGCTGCAGCCTGACCTTTGGTCACCTACCCTGTGTGTTTTCCCAGCCTCAGGGTGGAGGTCGCTGGCCATGCCAGCCTTCCAACAAATGTGCTCTATCTGTGTAAATGTGAGAGGAGAAGGAGGGTATGAGAGAAAAATATCTAAAAATTCTTTGTATCCCAGAGGAGGAAATCATAGTATCTACCGCCATGGACAACCCTGTTGGCCTATTCCTCTTCTGAAGGAATTCCTGAATGGAGAATAGCTGTCTTCTTTTTCAAAAAGTGGTGATAGAGGTAGTCAGCAGCAGTGCTTCTTCATCACTGCTAGAGGTTACTGGTTAAAGCTCCTGTGTTCTCATTTCTGGATCCTCTTCAGCTTAAGGCTGGTTGAATCACAAATACTAGGCATAGGCAGAGGATGAAGAAAAATGTCAAGCCCAAGTGTTGAGGCCAAATCATTGTGCAGCCAGGGAAAAGTATACAGTCAAGGATAAAGACTTGCTTGCACAGAGGTGTCATTCCAGACTTCTGATTTAGGTATCAATTTTATAATACGATAAAACACAGACAAACCCTTCTGGGTTATCACAAGTCAGGCCTTTTCTCCTACTGGGAAGGGTCCCCTAACAACTGGACTAGAACCAGTCTCTCTGTTGCCTGCTCTTTTTCTGAGCCTCTTCCAATGAAATTTCAACCAGCTTTTTCAATCCTTGACTCATCTCCTGGAGGAATGATGGGCCACAGAGTCATGACAAACATGCTTACAGCTTGGTGATGGTTGCACTCTCCAGCAATAAGAAAGAATGGGGTCAAACTCCACTCAGACTTTACAAGATGTTAGTTGTGCTCTTGATTGAATCTAACTTGGTGTCTAGGTGTTGTATGCTAAACTACCTGGCACTTCTGTCCACGTGTAGATGTTTATAATAAAATATCAAGGAACTGCTAGAGTACCAGACCTCTGTCTAGGACAGAAGTGGGACTGATGGCAACGAGTCTGCATTTACCTGAGATTCAGATGGTCTGGCCTGTACTGAGCCCACGGAGCCTGAAACAGGGCACTGTGCTATACAAACGGAAGTATTGTTGAAGCACTGTGTATAGAGAGAGTAACATTCAGCACAGTCTAACCAGTCCTGTCAAGACTGAAAACATACTTGCTTGTTGATGTAAAAGGGTCTTTCAAAATATTTTTTTAAAGTTATCTACTCTGCAAAGACTCTAGAATAACTTACTCAGGACTGAGTAAAAGTAAGATACATTACTCTGTAGAGCATATTTAATAAATAGTGAAGAGAAATTCTGCAGAGTTTCTCATGTCAGAGTGGTATTTGCAACTGCTAAAAGAATTTTTAACACATCACAAAGAACAATACCACATTTGGTTTTTTTGGAACCTTGTAAGAAGGTCAGCATTGTGAACAGCTGTCTCAGTTAAAATCAGATTCTTGCAGACCTGTGACTGCTAAAAGAGTCTGGCAATATCTCTGTCTAGCTCCAACTGTAAGAAACAATTCCTCACCCTCACACCTCTCATATAGAATCTAATTATTATACCTTCTTTATTGCTTAGCACTAACTAAAGGTATTAAAATTTCCTAATCTGCCTTAGGCAGAATATACAAAACGTGGAACCTTAAATTAGCAAGTGCTTTCAAGGTGGGATTTTTTTTTTTTTTTAAATTTATGGAAAGGGGAGAGTTGTTATTCTCTGTACAATGGAAGCTTGAAACTACATGTTTCCTTCTATTAATGTTTCTGTTAGGAAGATATGTTAGAAATCAGAATGATACTTTCTGCTGGGAAAAAAAAAGCTGAAATAACTTATGTAAATAACTTACGTAAACTTAATGAAAAAGAGTTACACAGAATAGATTTTATAAACATAATGTGACAGTGGTCATAATATAGGAAATATAATGGAAAAGAATGAAGAAAAATATGAAATTCCATATAACATTCATCACAAGTTCTTCTGAAATTTAAAAAATAGACTAAATGCAAGAAAGAAGTGAGGTGTTTTGTTTTTTTTTTTTCAATCCTTGTCTCCTCCAGTGATAGCTGTTGTCATAAAAGCTTCATTTGGCTTTAGACTTGTCTCATTTTAAACTGAAAAAAAAATTACTCAAAAAGAAATCTAAAAAACAACGGGTTTCATATAGCTTCTTTTAAAAGATTTTTTTTTGCATGTTTTGCTTGAAAGTCTATCAATTTGTGTCTGATACACACTGCTCCAAATAATTCTGTCTGAATAATGACAGAAATCACCAGTCTCTCTGGCTCTCTACTCACTTGCTGAATGCTTTACAGGACTGTAGTGCAAGACAAAAATTTTCTTCAGTGGAAGGAATTATTAGAAAAATTATCCAGCTCATAGATTCCTCAAAGTGGCTATGCTAGCCCTCTGAATACACATATATACGTTCAGATGTTCATGCACACACCTGTATTTAAGTTATAATATCTTGAAATATGAAAAAGAGAGATTTCTCTCTCTCAATTTTCTGTTTCAGCTAAGGTTAAAAATAGGAGGAAGAACCTGAGTTAATGTTTAGACAGTTGGCTAGAAATTAAAACCAGCTGTTGTGTGCTATGATCTCTACATTCTTTGCTTGTACTAACTGTCAGGCATGAAGGCATCAACATCATTTATGTAATAAGTTTAATTAGAATTGTGAAGAAATCATGGAATTAGGCACCTGAGACTTTAGCTACAAAAAAAATGCTTAGAGATATCTCTTTTTAAAATTTGAAAACTGAAGTTACTGATATTATTTCAGTCTTTTTAGACAGTAATTTATGTCATGATTACTTTAAGGGAAAAATAGTGATAAGCATGAATGAAACAAATATTCAAGTATTTTTATTCTTAAAGGAGAAATTTTCTAGGAGGTTTCTACAAAGAGTTATTATTACTGAAATAAACAATTATAATTTGAAGTAAGAAACATGCAGACTTTTCTTTATATTAGATTCATACTTAAACATAGATATTAATACTTCTTGGTCTTTAAGATAACATTACAGTATTTCTGAAAAGCATACTCATCATTAATGAGAGATCATTTATGAAGAGAATAAGAAATGCCTTATTTCTGGATCTGAGTAGCAGGCCATGTAGCCCTATAGTTTGTCTCCAAGCAATTGCAAAAGCATACAGCATCCAGGAAAAGCACGTTAGCCTGTCTACTCTCCATGAACATCAAAATTTACTGTATCAGAGATGTTTGATTGTACATTGTTGTCTACTCCTTTTAGTATCAATATATTGATCTGTTATTGATGAATTTGTCTAACCCATTTTTGAACCTGCTAATACTGTCTGCCTCCACAGCCTCCTGGGGCAACAAATTCTAGAAGTTTGCTATCTGCTGCATCAAGAAGTACTTTCTTTTGCTTGTTACATAGACCGGTCTCCCACCAGCCTCGTCAAGTGCCCTCAGCTTCTATTTTGTGGGATTTGGTGAACAATTCAGCTCATGTGCTGCCTTCCTAATTTTGTAAACCTTAGGTATTTCTCCCCTCAACCTCTGCTGAAGATATCTCATCTATTCAGTTGCCGATGTCAGACAACTGCTCCATGAACATTGTTTTCATTGTTTTTCACTTCAAACTCTCTCTATGTCCGTCTTTAAAATCATGTCTCAAGAAGTAAGAATTGACAGATCCTTTAGGGGTTTTATATTCCTAGCCTGTTAAGGCAGACCTATATTTGCTGAATATTTTTTTAGTTTTTCAGCTTTGGTGTTACAATTTAGATCAACAGAGGAAACTTAATAGATAGAAATGCTTAATTTAGGAATAGTCTTATACTTTTTAGAACAGCCTTCTATTTGCCACATGCACCCATCTTTAAACATTTTTTCTGAAAGAGTTCAATTACACACAGTCTAGTATTGGACAATAGTAAAGAAGTGCTTCATGGAGCCTAAAAAGATTTAGAAAGCTGATCTTTGCTCTTACGAGTAGATGTTAATAATAGCTTCTTTTTTTCTCACAACACTGGAATTTCATATTGCTTTGTTAACAGAGAAACCCTGCAAAGCAGTAAAAATTTCAGACCAAAGATCCTCAAAGAAACAATCTGAATCACCTAGGAAAGGAAAGGGCATAGTCCTCATTAATACTTCCACAGCATTCAGTAACCTCACAGCACTGAGTCAATAGATATCTCATTAAATGAGTGCATTTCTCCCATTCTTCTTCTCCCGAAGTCTGTTCTTCCATTTGATGTTACTGAACCAAGAAAATATTCATTAAATATTAATTCTTGAAAAAGGCCTTCAGAATTATTCTTCAACCATTTTAAATACCAACAGAGAACACGTTGTCTCATCATAGCAGCAACTTGCTTGTCATTGCCTTGTACATTAGTAGGAACACAAGCATGGTGAAAATTTATTGAGTCTTGTATCATTAAGAAATACTTGGCAAGTACAGGAATTTTTGTATTTCTTTTTTGAGCCACAAAGTGCTACATAGCTAGCATAGTGCTACATATTTCTGATTTTGCTTTACATACTCTTGCAATATGAGTAGGAAAAAATAGATATTTTTGTATAACAATGGAGAATCCCAGAATGCTGGTATTTCTGGAAAGAAAAGTGCTATCAGCATGATCCGATGGTTCTAAAGAAGTGAGAGTACAGTGGCAGGAAGCCATAGAAAAGACTTCTAATCATAGTAGCCTGAGACAGACATAAAACTGCAAATCCTTATTTATAAATCACAGAAAACTGTTTCTACTTACAATGGTCAGAAGAAATGTATAATTTAGAATCAAAATACAACAAAGTATATGTTACTAAACATATTTTGAAGTGATGGATATCAGGCTCTGCCTGCTTTAGCAAAGTGTAAACAGTCAGTCATCACCAAAAGCTAAATCTGAGGTACATAAAAGAAGAAAAAAGGATCAATATGGAATGTGTCACTGCTTGAACATTACTCAGAACATTGACATTACCTTTTGTCAACATGCATTTTAAAATTGAAATTTTATAGACATTGTGCAAAGCAAAAGGATCAAGAATAAGACTTTCAGTATAATTACTTGAATTAATGTAGTTAAAGATTGCAAATTTCAATTTTACATTATTAACATCAGATTCCACAGGTTAGTGACTCAACCCAGTGGAAAATGTTTTCATGTCCCCACCGAAAGTTTACTATTTCAATTGCTTTCAAATGTGCATAAGGTTGAAACAAACGTCTTTCACCACTCTCACAGAGGAGAATGTTAGCCATGAATAACAGCCATAACCAAAATTTCACCAAAACCTTGTGCGCTTGTCATTTTTTTTTTTCTGGAAACGGTATAATTAACTATAATATAACTTCTGTGTAGAAAGCTTTATTGTCCATACAGAGAAACTGGCAAAAGCTAGGGAAGAATGAGTACTATTATCCATTTTTAATAGACTGATCTGAAATGAAGAATGATTAGTTTGTGCAAAGCTGTTCAACAAAACTCATATATCCAAAGTGACAGACAAGACCATGTCTTCCTTATTTGACTGCTCATATGTCTTTATTTATAAAGATTGTTTTTAACTGTAATTTTTCTCTTGAGTTTTTCTATCAGTAGTTGTTACTATAATACATTAAGAGAAGATAACTTCTATACACTATTCTAATAATTCAGCTGTACAATACCCAGTCCCATCTGTTCATGTTTGTTCTTCAACAATGGAAAAATGAGTTTTGTCAGAACCAGTGGCAATGGACCACAAACAGAAAAACAGAAATACTAATATTAATGTGTTTCCACAGGCTTCTTCTTTAAGGCCATAGATAAGTTGAATTTGCAGGGGTTTCTCCCACAGGAATGAAAGTGCATCACAACAGAGAATAATAGGAGAATAATAATGTAGTTTTGGTGCTACACACACCAAGCCAGTCACAAGTATCACAGCAAGACCTTCTATCTCAGATGTTGGCCTGTGCTCTCCTCTTCATTGCCCAGACAGAGATGCATTATGGCCACTGGGAATGTGTCCACATTAAGGAAAAAGTACTGGCATATACCAGAGGAGCAATCAAGGGTCTGCATATGTTGCTGGAGGGTAGGGCTGGGATTGAGAGACTGCTATCCCACTTGCCATTTAAAAAACACAAACTTCTACTCCACAGCAGTGCAAGGGGAACCAGGGGAGCCAAGGGAGCCAACCTTCCCTGCTTTTCTTTCAGATGAGCTGCTCCAGCACAACTCCCCATCAGTCATAATCTGTCACTTCCCCTGAGCATTAAGTCTGTAATTAATTCCTCATGCTTAGCTATGCAAGGAAGTGGCACTGTATAATCCCCAGTAAGTCCTTCTCCCTGTCATAGCAGAGAATCTTTACAAGAGAAAGAGAAATAATCTGACAGACACGTGACAGCTCAAAAAGCCCTGTAAGCATTTGCTTCAAAGCGGAAAAATGCACATGTGAATT
>JAAGAY010133712.1:0-20795 GCA_011801015.1 Ardeotis arabs
AAAAAATTGTGTGGGGTAGTTATTTCCATGGTAATTCTCTAAGAAAACAAATCAGAATAAGGAAGAATCTCAAACTTTAAGGAGCCTACCCTTAAAAGAAAAAAAAAAGAAATACAGTATCTTTAATGTCGTTTGATGTATCTTAGGCATGTATTTTGAAACATTTACCTTTAAAAACAACAACAAAAAGAAATCCAAAAAGTTTTTTTCATAGAATTATAAATTTATATCATTAATCACATATTTTGTTCTTTCCTTGCTGTACACTAATTCTGCATCTTATTTTACACTTGTTACGTATTGTCAGGTATGTTGTTAAAAATCATATTGAGTGGAATAGGAAGTTTAAAGGCTTTTACTACATTCAATGGAACAATTATTTGTTTTCCAACTTCAATGCCTTATGAAAGCTTACATGTAATTAGATATAAATAATCATTGATCAGATACACTTTTTGCAGTGTTGTGGTGGGTTAACCACGGCTGACTGCCAGGTGCCCACCAAGCTGCTCTCACTCCCCCTCTTCTACAAGAGAGGTAGAGAAAATAGGATGAAAGAGCTCAAGGATCAAGATAAGGACAGGGAGATTGCTTACCAATCACTATCATGGGCAAAGCAGATTCGACTTGCAGAAGTTTAATTTATTGCCAATTAATAACAGAATAGGATAGTGTGAAATAAAAAACAAAACTAAAAACCCCTCCCCCTTCTTCCCAGGCTCAACTTCAGTCCTTCAGTCCTGACTCCTCTACCTCCTCCCTTCAAGCAACACAAGGGGATGGGCAATGGGAGTTGCAGTCAGGCCATAACAGCTCCTCTCTGCCACTCCTTCCTCACAGTGTTCCCTTGCTGCAGTGTGGGGATCCTCCCATGGGACACAGTCCTTCACAAACTGCGCCATGGTAGGTCCCTCCCATAGGGCACGGTCCTTCTGGAACAGACTACTTCAGTGGGGATTACCCACGGTCTGCATCTTGTTCCAGAAATCCTGCTCTTGCATGGGCTCCTCTCCATGGGCTGGAGCTTCCTTCAGGGCAAGTCTACCTGCTACAGCAGGGGGTCCTCCATGGGCTGTAGTGTGGATATCTGCTTCAACATGGTCCTTTCCAAGGTCTGCAGGGGAACTTCTGCTCTAGCACCTAGAGCAGCTCCTCCCCCTCCCGCTCCTCTGGCCTTTGTGTTTGTGGGGCTTTATCTCACGTTTTTCTCACTCCTCTGTCTCACAGCTGCTGTGCACCATTTTTAACCTTTCTTAAATACATTATCACAGAGGAGTCACCAGTGTCACTGATGGGCTTAGGTTTGGCCAGCAGGAGATCTGTTTAGAAGCCATCTGGAACTGGCTCTTTCAGACATTTGGGTAGCTTCTGGTGTCTTCTCACAGAAGCCACCCCTGCAGATCCCTCCCCATTATCAAAGCCTTGCCACATAAACTCAATACAAGTGTCTTTATTTCAACAGTAAAACATTTCTTTATTGAGTAATTTGAACAGTGTCTAAAACATAAGTTAGAGTAGACTTATCCCATTGTCTTAATTAAACAGATTTGTGCTACCATTATTCAACTGTTGTGATCGTTTGTAAACCATTGTATCGATTCTTTTTGGGCTATGTCCAATACAATCCTAGCTGTGCTGCAGTAGAGTGGACTGTTCCAAAGCGGTCAAAATTAATACTTCTCTATGGTGGATAAGAGTTGTTTTCAAAACTGTCGTTCATTACTCTATTTAGCAATAAAAAGTCAAGACTACAAGAATGACGCAACTTGATCAACAACCATAGAAAAAGCTTACCTAATTTACTATTAGTAAACTACAATTGTTTAAAAAAAAAACACACTATGGGTTTCTGTTTTGTTAATAAAAATACCACCACTGTGTATAACTTATGAGTTACCATGTATAGGTTGAAGAAAAGGTTATATTATGTGATGGGTTACTTTTTCTAGAGCTTAAGACTTTTCTAGCAGTTTCATTCCAGGTATACTAGATAAAATCTTATGTTTTTCTCTGCACTTACATAACTGCAAATATTCTTTAATAAGAGATATGTCTAATGCTTAAGAAAGACATATTTTATTCAAAGTGGAGTAGATCCAGAAAAAATAGTTGAGGAAAACTCTTTTTATCATGCCACTATATTGGTAAGTATTGCCTGGTAGCTGTGAGACAAAGGCACTCTACTAGAAAGTAGAAAAATCCACTTGGAGAAAGCGAGAATCAATTTTCTTCTTGAGTTTTGAGTTTTTGGTTTTTTTGTTTGTCCTGCAACCTGGTTGACTATTTTAACTGCTGAAATTTAAAATAAAAGCAATTACAGGTGATTCATGAACCTCGCCTTTCATTTGTTTTCCTTTTTTTAAAATGTCTCAAACTGAGACATTTAGGATGAACAGAAAATATCATGTTCAATAACACTATGATTTGATTTTTTTCAATTTTTCTTTCAGATAAGGAAAGGTTACTTTTTTCTTTGTTCACTTTGAAGTATTTTTTCCGCAGTTTGACTGCCAAACTGAAAAATCAATTATTACAATCCTTTTTAAATACTTTGCATGGAACAGCATAAGCTTCTGGACAGTTGAAGGAATCTATCCAAAATTACCATATAAGCATCTAAAAGTTTCAGTTTCATAGCACCTGGTTATCAAATACAGCCAAAACAAAACAAAACAAAAAACCTAAACAAACAAAAAAAGGTAAAGGTTATTTTTTCCATATGTATTCTCTTTTCCAGTGCTAAGCAACTTTACTTATTTTATTTTCAATAAGCTTTGTAATTGTGAACTCTTCTTCTCGCTTCTCTTCATCACTTTCTGCCTTTGATGTTTTTCTCAGCTTGTTACCATGTAAATACAGCACCTAAGCTTTTTGAGATTTTTGCTGCTCACAACAAACTTATTCTATGCGTGCTTTAGCCTTGCTTATATAAAAAGAACGTTGTAGTCTCTGCAATCAAATTTTAATATATTGATTTTAACAAATTAGAAAATTCTGCAAATAATTGTTTTCCAGCACAGGTAAGTTAAAAAACATTCTTTTGTGTAACAAAATTGTATTTTTAGTGTACATTAACTTATACTATTTCGTTTATGCTCAAATATATGTCACCTACTGGTATATATTTTAACTGCCTTGTTTTTTTTCTGATGAATCAAGTTTTGGAACGCTTTTGTATCTGTACAAGTCAGTTCAGGAATATCTGCTTATAAAATTTTAGATATGTCCTATTTAACCATGAAGGTAATAATGTTATACAGTTCTGTTTTCTTTTTAATTTTTTTATTTCTAACTTTTAATTTTTCTTTATTTTTAATATAAATTTTATTTTTAATCTAATTTTAGATTTACTTTTTCCAAATTTTTCACGAAGTGCAAAGATGCTCACTGTAGTTTTATCAGTTCTACAAATAGATGCACTTTGTCCAGTCCAAAGAAGCTTGAGATGCAAGGTACTGTCATCAGCAAGTAAAATCTGGAACTTCTTTTTTAGAAACAGTAGATATCACTTGCACATTCTTCCATCAAAAGGCACAATGTAAACCTTTCAGTTTTGCTACATTGTGGTTCACAGAACTGTTTCTGCTTTATTTGACTATTCAAGCAATTATGCAAACAGCAGCATTAACTTAGAAAATACTGAATATGAAAGAGGCAGAGTGTTATGGATGTATTAATGGAAATCTTTAAACTTATTGTAAATTCCTAGGGCCAAAATTTGATTGTTTGTTTGCCATGAACAGAATATACCTCTATATTCTTTTTTAAAAAATGAAAAGAAGCATAAGTCAACTGAAAGCGTAGTAAGGGTAACAAGAATACTTTATTGCTTGGTAGCTCTGTAAATCTGCTACTGTTGCTTTTCTTCATTTCTGTTTGTCACAGACACACTTTTTTGCATATTTTGGATAAAGAGCAAATAAAATTGTTAAAATGCATGAGAAAATGCAGTAATGTTTTTGAAACATAATCATGACTTTCTTCAGTGAGAATAAGGACTAGATATACAACTCAACAGGTTCCAGGTATCTGGGAGCTAAAAGCTGAAAATCACCATGATACTCAATTATAATGGATTAAATGTCCCATTTATATTAATTCAAGCCACTAAAATTCTCACAGTTTGCATCAATCTGCATTCCAACCTACATCAGAGGGAAAATAGAAATTTTTTTTTAACTATATGTTGGATGAGAGTCTTTTAATAGATTCAAGGAAAAAGGGAACCTTATGAGTTCGTCTTGCATATTTAAAATGTGTATAAAAATATATGTGGTTGAAAAATATAACCAGAATCTATAAATGAGACTGCTCTGTAGTTCTTTATCTTAGTCTGAAAATGCTGTCCATAGAGCTGAAAATATGTTATTAAGGAGGGTCCACTTTCACAGTTCTTTATAATCAAAGCTCACCATAGACTTTTCAGGGAAAAAAAAGTACAAAGTAATCAGATACAACACTGACACAAAAGTCATAATTAAGATGTATTTTAGATATGAATTTTCTTTCTATTTTTTAATTTATCTAGCTTGTTTGTATATATGGAAGCAGGAATTTCATGCTTCAGTCCTCCCAGCTGTCTCAGTAAGATTAAATTTAATCATTCAAAACTTAGAACTGTAGTTTGCCTTTGTGTTCACATAGGGGACAGCGAAGTCAGATTCAGTTTTCCATATGTTTTTTCTTAGAAACTTGAAGGTTTTCAGTGTCTGTATTATTAGGTATTTATATGCAAAGTAATCTAAGTTGTGCAGAAAGAGCTTCTATTGTGTTTGAAGTCAACGGCATTCATGCTTTCTATTCTAAATGTTTCAATATTTTTTTTTAGAAAAAAAATTTTTTAGAAACAAATTTGGTTAGAAAACAAATAATAAATTCACTTAAGTGACTATGTGTAGCTCATTTCCACCTGTAATACTAGACAACTTTATTTTTCTTCATAGCACTAGGTACTACATTATTCGAAAATGAAAAAAAAAACAACATAATTAAAGCTAGCAAGATTTTGCATGTTGTGATTAAATGGCAAGAAAGATGTTTCAAATTCTTAAATGGAGTAATAGACTCTGAAAGAGAAAAGTTCAGAAGATTATAAGAAAGTGATAGGGGAATGCAATCTTCTTCCAAAGCACATCAGAGCCACCTGGCCAAAGGTATGACACTAAGAAAAAAAAGACAAGTTCTAAAAAGAGAATAATCTGTTAACTCATGGGTCATAGTACTATAAAACTTCAGGCTAGAATAACGTTTTTTTAAGTGAGTAAGAAAGAATTAAGGGCTTGCTAGAGATAAAATATACAAATATATCTTAAACGTACAACAGATTTGCTTACCTCCATTTCCAGCAACCAGTGTGTACCATGCAAACCTAGAGATTGAATGCATCTAGCATAATTTAAGGCATTGATATCAAGAGTGAACCACATAAGGTTAGGTCAATATGTCTGAATCTAGATGTAAAGAAAGATATATACTCATTATATTCACAAAACTCCTGTCAGCCTCTGCTTTCCATGACTCATGGAAAGCTTCCATCAATGAGAAATGTGGAATAAAACCTTTAGAATAACAGTGTATGTGTGGGTATGTGTAGAAGTGCATAACCTAAAATACAGATTTTTCTTTAATACTTTCTTATCTTTAGGTTTGACATCAATTAGCAGAACAGAATTAAACTACTGTAGATTTGATTACAATGTTCTGCAGCTACAGTTTTCGTAAGATATAAAAATATATGGAAATTAACAGAACTGCTCAAAGTGCACGTTAATGTATCTTCCTTAGTGCTTATCATTCAAGGAAAATGAAAAAGTGTCCTACTTTTCTTCTCAAGTCACATGGATTTGAAGGAAAACAACCAAAGTGGAGAAAAAAAATAGAGAACGTGACCAAATGTTGAAGAGATAAGAGAAAGAGGTAGGAAACTAAAAACAGTTAACACAGATAAAAGCAGAAGTGTACAAAAGGAAGAACGTAAATTTCACCCAAAGTACACTATTCTTTATGATCAGGGTTTGCAATAACAAAAACATAATATTTGAATATAAGAGCTACAGGAGAATTATAAATATATATACAGTAACGTAAGAAAATATGCTAGGAAAATTGCAGATAAAATGGTCAAAGGAGAAGCATAATAGCTTCTTCATCCTTACATTACACAGCATATTGGGACTCATTAGGTTAAATCATCTTCTAGCAGTTTTCAAATGCTGTGTGCCAGAAAGTATGAACTTCAGGAAGAAAGTCAGTCATAGGGACACACTTCCACAATTCCACACTGTACATAGTTAGACTGTTTACAAGTCTAACAAGAAAGATAATCCTTCCCAATTCTGAGGCATATAATTTAAATTGTATTAAACATATAATTTCTCATGGTTTTGCTATTCAACGTTTGAAAATAATAGCTACCACGCATAGATGGTCTGTTTTTTTCTGGATTTATTTTAAAAAATATTACTCTCTCCTTCTTTATTTTTTGTTTGGTTGGTTGTTTGGTTTTAATCATTGTTTTTTGAGTATATTTTCCACTTTCAGAAGTCACAATATAGGCTGGATGTATTTTCTGATTAGGGTAATGACTGGATGTATTTTCTGATTAGGGTAATGAAAAAAAAAGTATGATTGGATTTATTTTTTTTTTTCACAAGTTCACCCTCTAAAGCCCATCAAAGTAATCTTTGCTGACAAGGATTTTCACTGAAAAAAAATATCTTCCTGACAGTAAAGTGGCTGAAGGATTAATTTTAACTAGTTCTAATAATCAGATGTTTTTAAAGTTTATCAGGTGCTACTAAATTCATAAATGGTTTCAGTGATATTTATGTTTTTAGAAAGTTTTTTTATTTACTAATTTTACTGTTTTATGCCAATACGGAATGAGATTGAAAAGCACTTATTAATAGATTTCTTCTAGTGCTAGTCTTGTGATCTATCTTGTTTTATCGGTTCCTTAATAGTTTTGGCACAAAATCTAGGGTATGCTTATAAAAGTGCTGACAAAACAAAAACAATATTGTCTGAACAAAGCAGAACTGGCATATCGTATAGACATGAAATAGACCTGAACAACCCAGTGACTTTAAGTAATACAAATGGAAATAACTGTCACAGTATAAAATCCAAATTTGTGTAATTAGAAACTAGCCATATTTCTCCTAAATCTTTTGACATATGCAGTCTAAAATGAGAAGGGCAAGGAACCAGCAGGTTTCAGAAGCACTCTACTGTTAGTAGAGGATGTTGTAATGAAAGGCACTGGAAGATATGGTATCTGCAAAGCTACATATAATTCTGGTTGCCAATGTTCAGCAAAATAGAATTCAAATTTGACCACTTGCAGTCAAGGGGTACTAAGATGGGTATAGAGATGAGGAAACTTTCATTTGACTAGAATAGCTTACCTTCTTTTATTTTACTAAATAAAGCCTAGGAGGACATGAAAACACACTGAGTGTGGGAGAAAGTAACTATATAGGCCACATAACTATGGCAGCACAATGGCAGTACCATAAACTGACTATGAAAGATTTATCTTCACAACTAGAACAAAGACCCTACCCTTTCTTGCGAGGTCACGATATGTTACCTTCTGGAGTCTAATGTGTGAGCTTAGCCTTATATACTAGGAATGATAGAAAGTGATTGAATGACTGCAGCTATCCATCAACAGAGCTGCATGCCGTAACAGCGCGTTCCCGCTCCAATAATGTAATGCAAGCATCAATCATGCTGTTCCAGGATGCCTGTTCCCCAAGGTATTTAAGAAATATTGTGTCTCAACCTGTAGAAATAATGATAATAGTAAATTATATCCACGTGAGGGGAAAGTATGGTATTATAGATCTGTTAACTAAAAGGTACCTGTGACTAGTCTCTGAAAATCTGCACTCTTTGGGTTGTAAGAAGTAATTTTTTTCCCTGAGTTTGTAGACTGCACATAAAAGTTTTCTGAGATGTTTAAAATGCCCCTGAATCTCAGATGAGGATTAATCATCAGACCCAGCAAACAATTGGCTCTGCCACCACTAGCTCAGCCTGCAGCTGTTGACACCAAGTCAAACAGTGCTGGCAAGTGTGTTGTACCACCCCTGCACCCTGGCAGTGGGGTGACCTCTGGATAAATCCTTCCATTTCTTAGAGACAGAAGAGACTTGTTGCCTTTCATTACAAGACAATGGGCTTCATGAGATTGAAGAGTCCTTTCTCAATTATTAAAGAGGAGAAGGTTGATGACTTACATATTACAGTGTTTCTGTGCTTTGAAATAACCCACAGATTCAGACTTAACTCCACAACACTCAGTCTTTCTGTTGACAAACATTGCCATAGCATTGAAGTACGTATTATTTGAATATAGTTTTAAGTGACTAGAAACACCAGCAGCCTGAATTCTGTCCCTCCAACAACAGTATAGGGCTGACTATAGGAAAGAGTTGCCCGTGTCTTCATTCCACAGGTGTAAAGTACCATCGACTCTGTCTTCCCCAATGACAAATGGGCATTTTGCTTCTTAGATAACAGCAGGAGAAATGATCTCTACATGGGAACAACAGCTTAGACAGCTGGTGCTCTCTGGGAGTTGTTCAACATATGCTTATTCATCAAAATGTTCTGCATGTTACCTGCATAATAGGGACTGGACCTTAGCCATCCACAAAGTAGATGAAAGGCATACGCACCAGGCCATGAGCTGTGTTCTCAGTATGGGCTTTTCCCAGGACACCTTCTGTTCCCTCCACTTCCCAGAAAGGAACTTATTTTTTAAACTTACAATTTTAAGTTAAATAGAATTCTACTTTTCTGGACAAATCTAGTAACTATTCATATCATCTTACTTTAAATGAGAAAATAGTCTGCTTTTTGGTACAGTATTCCTTTCTTAATTGGCAAACAGGAATTTATCACAATGCAATAAATTAGATTACTGCATAACACTTAAAAGCATCATTAATAAAAAACATATCCTTCCTTTTTGACACCAATGTCACTGCTTAATTCAAAATCTAAATAAATTTTCACACTTGTATTTCTTCAAACATTATCCTTTTCATCCAGTACTCCTCCTCCTTCTGCATATGTTCACTTCGCATATTAGAGAAGTGCAGTCTGAAGCATGATCTTTTCCAAGCTCCACATCTTTATAAACATCCTCAGAAAAACTCATTTATTCCCAAATTATCTTTAAGTGATAGTATTGTTGTAACTATGATCACATTTTCTTTTCAGTTTGTGGATCTACCATGCAGCTACCAATGGTTGTATTAAAAGTAATAGGACAAGACACTGAGATTGGAAATTCTTATGCTGGCTGCAAAACATCCATGAAAATGCAGATGGTTATATTTTCACTAATCAATTAGAAACATGAAAGAAAGGCTTTACTAGCATTTGGCAAGCCAATAGATCTGCTTCCTACAAAGATGGAGATCATTCGTTGGTCCCTGGGGCTAAGAATCCAGTGGTACATAAAGGATGTCAAGAACTTCCACTGTCTCTGAGATCAAAACGATACAGCCTAGCTCACATTGACATGCATGTACTCTCTTCTCCCCCAAAAGAAGTGGCAACATTGAAACTGCTTGTGTGGCATGGTCCTTGCCATGCACTATTTGTGCCAAACTCTGTTTGGGCAGAATGTCATCTGACATTGGCCATGTATGAAGGGCCATGCCAACAACTTGACCATGTATGAAGGGTCACGCCAATGACTTATGCAGTCATAACAGTCTATAATCATGACGCAACTGCAGACCATAATCGTGGTACCATCTTGAACCTGACCTTGTGTCGTAGTTTAGCCCCGATTGGGACCAGACTATGCAGTCTCTCTCTCACTCTCCCCACCCTCCGAGAGAATAGGGGAGATAATATAAGAAAATATAATATTAAAAGATAATATAAGAAAAAAAGCTCAAGTCAAAAGGACAGGGAGAAACCCTTAAAGTTACTGTTACAGGCAAAACAGACTTGACTTGGGGAAAACTATTCATTTATTACTAAAAACAAAGTAGGATAAGAAGACAGAAAACAAGATAACCTTCCCCCACCCCTCCCTCTTCCTGAGCTTAACATTATCTCTACCACCCTTCCCCCGCAAATGGCACAGGGGGCAACAGGGAATGGGGTTTACGGTCAGTTCATCACCCATCGCTTCAGGCCACTGCTTCATCATCGGGGGAAGAACTCCTCACACTCCAGCCCTGCTCCAGCGTGGAGTCCCACCCACAGGCTACAGTCCTTCGTGAAACTGCTCTGGCATGGGTCATTTCTTCCATGAGGTGCAGTCCCTCCAGAACGGCTGCCCCAGCACAGGCCCTCCATGGGCCACAGCCTCCTTCAGGCATCCGCCTGCCCCAGCGCAGGGTCCTCCACGGGCTGCAGGTGAATCTCTGCTCCTCCGTAGACCTCCATGGACTGACGGGTCACAGCCTGCTTCACCCTGGTCTTCACCATAGGCTGCAGGGGAATTCTGGCCAGGAGCAGCATTACTCCTCCCCCTCCTTCTTCACTGACCTTGATGTCTGCAGCCATTCCTCTCACAGGAAATTCTTCACAACAGGCTGGCAGACGACTCTCAGGTTCTCTTCACATCTCATCTCCTCTCCACTTCTTGCAGCTGGACTGGGCCGAGTTGGGCCCAGTCGGCTGCCCAGCAGGAGGCCAGAGGGTGAGGCCTACAAGGCCCACGAGGCCTGCGCCTCCCCCTCTCTGTCCTGGCTCAGCTTCTTCACATCTTCTCTTCTTTTTTTCTGTTTTCCTCTTCTTAAATACGTTATCACAGAGGTGTTATCAGGGAACATTCTGCTACCAATTGGCTCAACCTTGGCCATCAGCAGGTCTGCCCTAAGCCCGGCCAAGTCCACTGAACAAAGGGGAGCAACTTCTAGCAGCTTCTTACAGAAGCTACCACCGTAGCCCCCCCTCACTAAATAAAACCAGAACAGCTTGCTTTATTTATTTGTACAGACATGACCTATGAAACTTCTGAGACAGTGAAAGACAGGTGTTTAACATCTGCTGAATATTAAGAGAATGTAGGCTGATGGAAAGATTATAATGTGCTATTAAATTGATTTTTTTTTGGTTCTTGCTACTATGGGAACTATGAATTTAAAAACCTAGACATCTTTTGATGGATTCTGAGTAGTGTATTTCATTACCTATTTAGGCTCCCTTTTAAGGAAGGCTTATCATTCCAGATACTTAAACTCATGGGTAAGTCTCACAGAAGTAGAGGTTGAGTACAGTCTCCATATACCTGAGCCACATAGGTGTTTCCTGCAGCAGGATTCCCATGCATTACCAGACTTGCTTTGATTTCCAGCTGTAAGCTGCCCTGTCTGTGTATTTAGCAATTTTTTTAATGCAGGCATACTTTATGCCTTGCTTATGGATTGACTGAACAGGAGTAAATTCTCCTCCAGAAAGATATAAATAGTTTAGAATCATAGAATCATAGAATGGTTTGGATTGGAAGGGACCTTTAAAGGTGATCTAGTCCAACCACCCTGCAGTGAGCAGGGACATCTCCAACTAGATCAGGTTGCTCAGAGCCCTGTCCAACCTGGCCTTGCATGTTTCCAGGGACGAGTCATCTACTACCTTTACAGGCAAGCTGTTCCAGTGTTCCATCTGAACTCAGCACGAAAAGCTTATTTTAACTTTGAAATCAGTGGGAATTAGGGAAATATAATGAGTCATGGATGCAGAAAGTAGTAGAAAGTAGACAATACCATAAATCACACATAGCAGAGGTGTAATAGAGTAAGTGAGAATATATCTCAAGCCCAAATCAACAGTAGCAAACTAGTCACATAATTGGTTTTTGTTCTGGTTTTATTTAGTGAGGGAGAGGACTTACAAACTGCCCAGACTACAAATATTAACATGCCCAAGTGATTCCAGCTGCATTTTAGGCAAATCATATCTAACAATCACATCATAACGTTATCTTTCAGGAATCATTGACAGCATATCCTCTAGAAAATCTGTCGAATTAGTTGAGAACAAAGGTATATCTAGCAGACAACTCAGCAGAATTTTGAGATTAAGGTTATCACCGTGTACAGGGAGAGAGAGTTTGCAAATCTACTTTCCTGAGCACAGGACCAGACCTCTAAATTCTGAAGCATAGCTTCTAGCTTGACACATGCTATAACACACATGAACATTGTTTTTGGCAGGTTTGGGCAGCCTGCAGGGTGTTTGTTACTGTAGTCACATGGTGAGGATGAAGATAGGGTGTACTGCACAACATCTTTCAGCTATACACTCTCTCAGTGGCTCATAAGTAGTCAAAAAGTAACATCTCTCTAAATATAAACACTTGCACAGGGTTTTGAGGTCAAATGAGATGGCATCACTTGCAGTCAGATGCCTCACAGTTGCATTCAGTCTCATCCTGGCCAGGGTCAGGGCAATGCCTCGGGCACCCTAGGCATCCCCCTGGCCAAGCCTCCACTGGAAGCGCGCTGAAAACAGCAATATGGAAGTGCCAGTCATCCCACACTGTTATTTGTTTTATTTAATGGTAAAACTGTAAATCAGGAAGAAAGACAGTATTATATCCTTTTCAGCTTCTATTAGAGTTCAGTGTTCCCCTGATAGACAACCAGTCTCTCCAGAGAAAAGGAGTTGATCCTAGACTGATTTCTGAAACACTCTTGAGCTTCTAGGATTTAAGAGGAGATGGAAAATTGATTTGTGTTTCACATGTTACATTCCTTTATGGAACATATCTTCAGCTACAGTAATCTAATATTTCTCCATTACAGTAATGTGTATGAAGCCTGATTTACATTAGGCTTTTGTAATATTGTTCTCTCCACTCCCAAGACTATAGGAGACATATTGATATTCCTCACGTACTTTTGGCATGAACACATGAGATACTTGAAACCTGTTTCTTAAGTCAGAACTCAATGCTTCCTTCTCTTCCCTGCAAATGACCTCTTTTCTGAATATTCCAGTGGAGAGGGATAGCATTTTCAAGGCATGAAGCAAAAGGTATTGCTCTATTCCACTGTCTCTGTTATATGAATTAAATATGATTAAATTGATGGCAAGGTTTCACTGTTAAAATGATCATTCCTGAGAGAAACAGAATAATGAGAGTTTCTTTCAGCAGATGTTCAGGTGAAGTCTGTATATTCAAGAAACACCTTGTAGACTGCATAAGGATCACTATCCGATTTAACCTTCCCTGGTAAGCATCCTTTTTTTTTTGTTTCTTAAAGATTTTTAAAATTGCAGTACTTGTGAAGACTGAGTCAGTACCTTGAAACTATTAAAATGACCAAATCATCTATAAACCTGACCTTTCTCAAATGTGTTATGCCAAGTCTGTTCAAGGTCATTTGTTTAGTTAAGTCCTGGTCTTTCTTTTTTTCTGCTATGGTTAGAGAGAAATATAAAATGAATTTTGCTTAAGTCAAGTAAGCTGAACAATCTGAGTTCCACAGTTCTAAAACTCATTGAACAACAGGAGGTTGGGAGATATAAAAATTAGACCTTGGGCAGTGTCAGGAAGGTATGCATTCACATGTGGATTCCCATTTATGACAATTGACTTTGTGCAGCATTAAATAGATGTCTCAGTACAAAAACGATGACATATTGCTTTCATAGGCTTATAAAAATGAATGAAATCCTGCAGATAATTCTCCAAGGATTTTCACCTTTTTTATTGCCATAAACAAATGCAAGCAGTTTATATCCTGCTACTTCTATTTCAATGGCTTTAAAAACGCAGTAAATTTTAGGGTTTTTTTCTAGCATGCAATAGATATCTCCTTGATTGAGAAGTACTATTTTTAGAACATCTTATCTTTTTGTTAATCAAAGAACAAAGGAACAAGGATTGTACTATTGTGTATTGCCTCCTGAAAATACTGTATACAAATGTTTTTGCCAACACAGAGATACCAAGCAAACTTGCATTATCTATCTTTAGTAAAGAGCTTAGTTATTATTTGAATTCTGGAAAAATCTCTTGAGTTTTCCTAGGGACATGATATGATGACTAATAAGTGAAGAATGACAAAACACCACAGGAATTGGTCTTTTAGAAATGTTTCTGTTGTATCCAGTAAAAACCTCTAGACAATAAGATTTCTTCTGTATCATCATAATCTTTCTCCATTTTCCAGGCTCTCTGTGAATAGGTCATTTTGAGGATATACTTCTATAAGTTAATTTCATTCCAGTAGCGTAAATGGCAAAAAGATCCAATATGTAGCAAGATATTTTCTCACTATATTGAATAACTTGGTGATCAAACTGCTTTTTTTTTTTTTTTTCTCAATTTCTGTACATCTTGAACCATGAAAAGAAATTCCAGGATCTGTTTTTTGCCAATCACTATTTTTTTTTTTTTTATAAATACAGTTATTTATCCAGAAATTCACCATCCTCCATATTCACTTTGAGAATATAAGAGCGTTCCTGGGCTGGCCTCAGCTCTTTGACTTCTGGTTAAATAAAATATGTCTCCAAATCCAGAAAAAATTAAGTCTTTGAAAGCTGTAAGCACTGCCATCAACAATTCATCTGGTAAAGCTGTAAAGAATACTAACATTATTGATACTTCCTTCAGCATTTCAAAAGGAAGTAGTTTTTAAAGTCATCCCTGAAGTTGGTTAATGTTAAGTATCCTCTGAGAATACCCACTGGACAGGCATTCACACTAGAAATTCAGAGGAATGTCTTGTTTATGAACACAACCTGTCTGAAAAGGAGGTACTGTGTTTCTCAGTCTCTTTAAAAATGGGAGTTTGAGGATTATATACTGAGATGTGCAATTAATCTTTTACAGTTTCAGTTCTCTGAATCATCCTCTAGAAAAATGCCACTGTCCTGTTGGGTATTTAATGCTAGATAGTTTGAATTCTGTTGTGTGTTAAACATACTACCTGCTCAGAGTAGTAAAAATTTACATCAATTTTTTTTCAGGAACAAAGGGAATGCACTGCCAAATCAGTGACTCTCTACCAGAATCTAGGGCTAAATTATACTTTAATTCCATCAAGTCATCAGTTTATCTCCTCGATGTGGTAAGGTAGGATGTTAGATTGCTATTGCTATTCCTTCCCTGAGAGAATGACCAATAGCAAACATGACAGATAGTACTAGGTAGGGAAAGAGTGGTCCTGTTTGTGAAAGATGCTGATTAGATTCTGCCCTGTGTGGCAAACTTTCATTTCACAAAAGTGCTAATAAAAACCATCCCTTTCACTCAATCAACACTTATTTGAAGGCTTCTGTTCTCTGCCTTACAGCTCTAAACACCACAGCACAGAAACTCTCCAGTTATCTCACTGCCATAAATGTAATGTTTCTGGCTTCAAAGCTGTTTACAGCAGCCCTGTGTCAGAGAAGACTATTCTCACATTTCCTGAGCCATTTTCCCAACTCAATGTCCTAAAAAATGTTCTCCTGTTTTTTCTTCTGCTAGCTATTTCTCTGCTATTTACATTTCCTTTTTCTCTAGCTCAACCTAGAGACTGTGTACAGTTCCCTAATCTTCAGCCTCTTTATCTAAATAATGCTACGCGCTACTGTTAACTGAGATGTAGGTCAGAGTACTGTATAGCATTATTTATTAAATTACTGTGGTTATTACTTCATCTTGCTATCAAAGGAAGTATGCCTGTGACTCTCTCTCACAAATATTTCTGTACTACCATGAAATATCTGAGAATAAAAGACAATAAAATTGCTTTTTTTTTTCTTTTTCTTCCATTGTGTCAGAATGAATTTGAAGTACTGTTAGGAAAAATTGTCTCCTTTGCAGGAAAACTATTCATGGTTCACTATCCTAATATTATTCAACATGCACTGAAAGTTGTTCCGAAGGAGAAGTGACAAATATATGTGAAAAATATATTATGTTTTTACCTGAAACATAGCATCTTCTTACAGCCTTCCTCAGTGCCTTCCAAATCAGAAATTCGGTAGGAGGAAGCTGGCTCTAAATAGAACATAACAAAAACAAGCAAGCAAACAAAGAAAAAAAAAAAAAGAAAAAGAAATATTTTAGATCTGGACTTAATAATTTAAAATCCTTTATTTATTCATTTATTTATCATATTCTTAATTACAGATATATATATAGTAAAAATAATCATAGTGAGATGGTGGTAAATATCTCTTTTTTAAAAAACCAACTTTAAAAAGTTTGTGGAACTGAAGTATCATATTATTATATTGTTTAATATTAACATTTTCAAATTCAGCTGGCTTACTTCATCATGTCACAATTGCATCTTTCAAGATTTCTGCAGCTGATGTTTCTGACTGTATGGAATGTAGATTAAAATAGCAATATCTTTCAGTGATATCTGTGAATCTTGCAGTTATATTTTTTACATAATCTTCCTCTGAGTATAACTAAGAAAGATAAATGTTGTGCAGATATGTTGCAGCATAACTTTTTTTTTTTTTTAAGTCTCTTAATGTTATAATTGCATTGTTAGCTATTGTGAAGCTCCAGGATGGGAAGTTAACATATAAAGTACCCTCTTTCATATGATCCCTATTTCATATAGTTTACTCTGGTTAGCAGTGTAGACCAGACAGATGTGATGAGGAATTAAACCTCTCATATTCAACATCCTTTTCCTCTAACTTCTTCCTTACAAACTGCTCCCATTCTCACTTTCACCTGATGTCCTTACACATTTCCTTTCTGAAATTAGTGATTACTTCTCTCATTTCACATATGGCTAAGTCTTTTCATTTCACAAACAGTGAAATGAAATCAACCTTGGAGTAGCTTCAATGACTTTAAAAGGAAATTCTTTATGGTTACTTTTGTCTCTCTATTAATCTAAATTTCCTTATAATTTCTAACTGAATTCTTTAGCTGAATAAGAAGATTGTTTAAAGCCCTGGCATCACTGCATGAATTTTATACTAGGGCCTTTGGTGGGAGAGTCACTGGTAAGTGTCTCTCCAGATTCTGTTGCTGGTTTTCAAAGTATTCTTTGTACCACAACACACCAACACTTCATAGCTGTGAGTGCTGTTTATGGTAATGCCTTGTTTGCATTTGCCATTTTCTCTTGGAAATTATCAGGCAACAGGAAAGTAAATGCCGTGTTGACAGCAAAATGCTTACTTGACAGTTTTGACCTGCTGTAGATATGACATCGACAAACAGCAGCAAAGTGATCTGATGGATTTCATGGGTATATGCCATGCATATGGCATTTCACGGGTATATGATTCTTCTCATTTCCATCCCTTTCCTTCCCTTCTTGCTTGAGCTCAGACAATGCTCTGTCTTCAGAAGCAGCAATTCTTTTATAACAAAAAACTTGTAAACTGGGACTGTGCAGGCACAAAGTGTGAGAACATCCCTGTAGAGTGTGGCATAGGACAACAGTTCTAGCAAAGAAAAATTAATTGTGGTATTTTATAGCTCCCGGCAGTGAAATAATGGTTGCAATTTTGAAAAGTGAAAAAAGAAAACAAAGCAAGTCTGACTTAAAATACAGGATATAAACAATTACATAAACAGCAGAAACCATAGTGTTGCTCCACAATTTTCTAGAACAACTTTTATTTTTTGGTAACTTCTTGAGGGAAGTTATGAGGGAATGTTCTTGAGTTCTTGAGGGAATGTTATGAGCTGCTGAAACAAGCATATAGGTCGGGGAAAATCTTCTGCAGACAGAGCTTCCTTGACGTCCTGCAATCTAGATGCCAGGCAACTTAATGATAAATCATACAGTCTAATTAATGATCAATATTGTTGATATATTCTTAGGCAGCAGACTTATCCTATGACAATTTTGGATAAAAGTCAGGAAAAACTCATACAGAAGAAGCCAGTGCAATTATCTATTTCCTAGATTCCATCATTATATTATGTATATGACATCTTCACAACAGTTAACACACAATTTGATCTGAGATGAGCAGGGTCTCCCTTACAATTAGAATATCCAGAATGTATAGCAAATGTTTACTTTAACATGCTATTTAATGAGCTCTAAAGGAGATATGAGTAAAGACGAAGAAAAATCTCATTTCTATGATACATTTGACGAATTCCATAATATTTATATCCAGAATAAATATACCTAAGATGAAACAGTAGCCAAAATGCAATATAATTTCCAAATGTAATGAAAACATAATTTTCCTCAGATAAAAATTTAAATAGAAACATAAATGAAATAATTATATTTTTTAGCATATGCCTGATACTAATTAGCATTGTTATAGGACCTAATATTTCCAGCTTATTGCTTTCATTTAAGGGTCCCACAGCTCATTAAAGACATCTTTATAAGGTATAATGTCATGGTTCTAGCTAGGATAAAGTTAATTTTCACCTGAGCTGAGAGAGAAACTGGAGCTGGTGGCACCTGGGATAGTTTACTAATTTACCAACAGCTGAATAGTTTACACAAATTAGCCAAAGGGCTATTCATAGAATCATAGAATCTTTAAGGTTGGAAAAGATGTCCAAGATCATCAAGTCCAACCATCAACCTAACACCACCATGCCTACTAAACCATGTCCTGAATTGCTATGTCTACACGTTCTTTGAACACCAAATTCAATAACATGTGATGTCATGCTCAGTATATAAAGTGGGGATGGTGCTGAGGGGCAGGTTTTGGTACTTGGGAGGAAGCTGGGCATCAGGATCCACCATGAGCTATAGTACTGTAAATTACATGCTTCAGTATATTCTGCTATTGTTTTTCTTTTCCATTTCTGTCTTCTTTTCGTCTGTATTGGTAGTGAGGGGGAGGAGTGGTGAGCGAGCAACTATCTGGTTGCTTTTGGGGGGCATTGTCGGTTTCTGGAGAATGCATAATCCAAATTACAGTATGATTTTGGCAACGATTTTGGAATGCCACTAGAGGAGAAAGTGACACGTGCTGAAGAGGCCCCATTGTATAATAATCTACCAGAAAATTAGAAGCGATATGCCCTGTTCACTGATGGATCCTGTTATATTGTAAGAAAACATCAAAGGTGGAAAGCTGCTCTGTGGAGTCCTACACGACGAGTTGCAGAAGCTGCTGAAGGCCAAGTTGAATCGAGTCACTTTGCAGAGATGAAAACCATTCAATTGGCTTTAAATACTGTTGAATGAGAGAAATGGCCAGTGCTTTGTCTCTATACTGATCCACAGATGGTGGCAAATGCTCTGTAAGGGTGGTTAAAGCAATGGAAGCAGAGCAACCAACAGCACAGAGGCAAACCCGTCTGGGCTGCTGTAGTACGGCAAGATATTACCACCTGGCTAGAGAATCTGGTTGTAAAAGTACATCATATAGATGCCCACGTACCCTACTTGGGACTCTGAAGAACATCAAAACAGCCAGCAGGCGGATTAGGCTGCTAAAATTGAAGTAGCTCAGGTGGACCTGGACTGGCAGCATCAGAGTGAATTATTTTTAGCTTGGTGGATCTCAGACCACCAGGGAAGAGATCCAACATGTAGATGGGCTCATGACCAAGGAGTGGACTTGACCATGGACACTATTGCACAGGTTATCCATGAATGTGAAACATGCGCTGCAACCAAGTAAGCCAAGCGGTTAAAGTGGTATGGAGGACGATGGCTGAAACACAAATATGGGGATGCCTGACAAATTGATTATATTACACTCCCACAAACCTGCCAAGGCAAGCACTTATGATGGTAGAAGCAACAACCAGATGGCTGAAAACATATCCTGTGCCCCATGCTGCCACTGGCAACACTATCCAGGGCCTTGAGAAGCTAGTCTTGGAAGTGAAAAATTAACTCTATCCTAGCCAGAAATAGGACATAAACAAAAAATATCTTCATTTTGCAATAGGAATATTGGCAGAAATTTATCTTCTAGGAAAGTGACTGAAAACTGTTCCAGGCTCTGTCACTTCTCTCCTTATTTTATATTTCTGCATATTTTAACTACCCCAGCACTGTTGCTTCAAAATTGTAAATGTTTCAACCACTTCAAGACTGCTGTTACATTTTTACTTGATTCACCCTTACAGCTCAGTATGTATACTATTTCTTAGTCACTCATTTTCTTGTGCTTATATTTGCATAATGACAGCACAGTAATTTAGTAATTTGGCATTGTATGCAAATTCCTATACTCTGAATTGCAGACAGATATTATTAGCCAAGTAAAGTACGGGGATTTACATTAGTCAATGTATTACTCTTTCTCAGTTACTTTATTGAAGTTATCTAAATCTCATCACTCTGGTTATTTAAGGGAAGAAAGAAAGACTTCTAAGAAAACTGAGCTGGAGTGAAGTGAAGCTTTGAAATTGCCACATTTTTTAATTGACCACAGTTTTGTGGACCATGTGGTCTCATAGCTTTTATCACAAAGGTTATAAGAGTGAAAAAATTATAATAGGTAAAGACTGTACAATAATGTAGGCCATCATTGTAGAAATGTTTGTAAAATGAAATGTGTTGCATAAATCTGTAATTCCTCTTAGTCTGTTATGTAAAGCAAACATTTTCTCCTAAGTCTACAGTTTGTTGATAACTATATCCTACAGAAATACTTGACATTTAAAATAAAGAAAGATAAAATGTTCTCAGGGAAGCACAGATACTTAAGTATACAATAATAATTATGGCATTAGAAACGCAGGGACAGGTTTCCTAGTCTTAAAGACTGTCACTACTCTGTTGACTCTGAAAGAATGACAGGGCCAGGGATCGGGTGAGGAAGGCTAAAGCCCTGACGGAATTGAATCTGGCCAGGGATATAAAAAGCAACAAGAAAAGCTTCTACAGGTATGTAGGGGACAGAAGAAA
>JAAGAY010133713.1:0-48305 GCA_011801015.1 Ardeotis arabs
CCCCCCCCCCCCGCACACTTACGCAATTCCTGTGAAGATATGCTTCCTTAAAAATCATTGAATAGAATAGAGTAATATAATTATTTAGGTTGGAAAACACCTTTAAGATTATCAAGTCCAACCATAAACCTAACACTGCCAAGTCCACTACTAAACAATTCACTTAAGATCAATCGCCTTCAGAACCACAGCTAAATTATTTTTGAAGGAAACTGCTTACAAGGACTTAACAAGCTCTAAATTCACATCTTTGGCTAATTAAGCTTCATTTTCTTGACACTCTCTGTGTATATATATGTGCCTTCAGGGAATAAGCTGCTTTCTAATTTAAGCCTCCCAAAGCGAATGTATGATCACAGGAAATAAAAAATAGCAACCTGAAAAAATTGTAAGTCACATTCTTTTTTATGTCAATAGAATCTATAAATTATTTTTTTAAAAGTCATATACATTACTTTTTACTTAAGAACTGAAGTAACTGAACTGTATTATTGAGATATACTATGTTCCTGATACACTAATTACACATGGTTCAAAGAACTGGAAAATGATTGAATAGTTACAGAGGAGACTATTTTCCCACAGACTGATTGAATGTTCTATACATTCACAACTTTTAATTTAATTTCTTATTTATTGCAGAAGATGAGGTCCCATTGCTTAAATAAGAAATACACATTCACAACCTGTGTTATAAATACAGACATCTAATTTGCATCACTTACAAAAAACCAAAACAGAACTAGTTTGTTTTGAAGAGTGTACGTATTTGTAAAAAACTACCCCTGAGAAGAAAAGGGAGTTCAAAATATATGTTAACTAAGGAAGCAAATTTATTCAATAGATTCCTTTATTTTGTAATGTACCACAGCAAAACACAATAGGAAAGTGAATGACATTTGTATTCAAGCTGCTACTCCTTCCAAGATGACTGATGATAATAATATGGGGCTTGATTTATTACATGCGTACTTTTACAAGTTACGCTACAAAAATAAATATATTGCCCTCCTTTCTAACATGAAGAGGAGGTACTTGCACACACATAAACTGCATATGCAGTACTCATGTTATAAGTGTTTCTCCTAGTTTATAAACTCCAAAAGTTGCTGTTGCATTACATTATCGCTAAGTAACAGTTTACTCTCTCTTTGTGTTATTTACTCTCAAGTACCTCTAATGAACTATTTTTTTTTTTTTAAATTTCACACATCCACAGAGCACTGAAACCCTTTCAGCCATGCAACCAGACTTCTCTGCAATGCCTTTTTCACTTCACTGCAACTTGAAAGAAACTGCAGTTGAGTACAACTATCAAATTCTTAAAAAATATGAAAGGAATCTCTTAGGAGAGACATAGTTAACTCCAATCAACAAAACGGGCAGCTTTAGTTTGACACAATGTGAAAAGGTTCTCTTACACAGTCTATAGCACTGTATTATTTAAAGTATCATGCCAGTCCTCACAAAGAATCTCCCAGAATCACTATATTCAGAAATCCTCACTTAATGACTTTTTCCTATGGTTGGAAGTCTAACATTTAAAAGGACATCTTATTAAATACAAACAGATTCAAATAAGTCATATGCCATCTTATAAAATATAGCTTATTACAGAAATTGATTTTAAAATTGTTTTCTAGACCTAGTCAAAGAACAACAATCAAGTTCTTAGTTAGGAAGCATGATGATTTTAAGATTAGAAGATATGCTGAAATATTACCATAGAAAGACCATAAACCAGAGCACTTCATGTCAAAATAAATCAGTTACTGAAGAAAGGGACCATACAGTACCTCAGTTTAGAAAAGGCTCTTGCAAAAAATCAATCTTGTCATGTGTAGGTTATCATTATGTATCTGTCAAGCTGATAACATCTGCACTAAATAAGTCCAAAATATTTGCTCTATAAATCTGAATTTTGATTGACTTCATACTGGCCACCAACTGATGCCCAAGTACGACTAAGTTAGACTGGGCATGAGGCTTGGGTAAAAATTATCAGACAAAGACAGAATAAAGATCACAGTATTCCAAAAAAGTTTTCCTAGATAAACTGACTTCATGTATTGGTGATTAGAAGCACAAGTTAGAACTTTTGTCTACTAATACGTTGTCCAAGGATTCACATATATTTAGATGAAAATGTTTGTAATAAACTTTACCAGATATAGTCTGTCAGAAGTGCATGGTGTAGAAGCACAGACAGAGTTATACTGCTACAAAGCAATTACTCTTGCATGTATATCTGAACTGAAAAGAAAAAGTCCAGCAAGTGGCTTGGAAATAAAACTATGACTAAATGTGGAGATTTGCTGATGCCTACTGGTAAAATTCCATTAGAAGTGCAGCAGTTAAACTGATGAGAGGTAAATTACCACAAGAGGGGAAGAAAATACAACCATTTGAGGTTCTGAACAACCTGATCTAGTTGAAGATGTCCCTGCTCCTTGCAGGGGGGTTGGACTAGATGACCTTTAAAGGTCCCTTCCAACCCTCACTATTCTATAATTCTATGATTTTGGGGGCCAAAGATATAAAATTTAAAAATCACTATTTCACTAGTTAGTATATAGAGTTTCTTATTTACATTTAGTTAATGAATAAAAGTTACCCATCTTGTTATTCAGTATCCAATGCAATCACCTAACATGCACAAGTACTTTACATGTTTGCATACATCCTCGACTTACAGAAGGAGAATAAAGTGAAAAGTAAAAAATAACCAGAGATAAACTCTTGAGAGACAAGGATGCAAAAAAATAAGGAAGGGAGAAAACAAGAAAAAAAAAATCATGTATGGAAAGATGAGTAAATAATTTAAAAATAAGAAAAAGATAAAACAAGGAAACAATAGTTGGGGATGTGCTGGAATCATAAGATAAAAACTACACCACTACATCCAGTACACGTTCTTCTGTCATCCACGGAAACAAAGACGAGCAATGTTGGACTAACTTTTCTGATGATGTCAAACAGATCATTCAGATCTTTTGTGACAATGTTTCACACATTACAGCCACAAAGCAAAATAAAACATTCCAGATCATCAGAACAAACACGGGTTTCAGCTAAGAGACTATCTGCAAATTGTACATATACACAGAATCTGTCTCTCCCTTTCTCTCTCCTTGAGTATATACATGCAGTGCTTCTCATCTTGCCCAATAATAATTATTTATTTTAGGTGCTTTTTTTTTTAGTTTACAATAACTTCAAGGAAAAAAGGCACTAGCGTGATAGCATGGTTTTGCACAAGAAGCAAGGTTTTTTTAATGTCACTCTGTGCAGTACAAAAATAATGAAAATAAACTCTGAATTTTTCTTCTTTTTCTAAAATATACAACATTTTCACTACCATACTTCACAATTAGCTATTAAAAAAGCCCTACAATTTAGCAGCACTGTAATTCAGAATTCTCAAGTGTCATTATTTTTGAAGAGAGCTAACATTGCTAGGGGGCAAAATAGTAATAATAAACCACTCAATTTCTATACATCCTTCAGCCTTAAATAAATTTACAACAACATGTTATCTCCAGTTTGCATGCAGGACATACTCACAGGCCATGTGGAGCAAAGAACAAATTCTACTTTCTCTAAGAACATGAGACTGGAATTATTACTAAGTACTTATGAAGTACTAGTTAAGAACTCGACACAAAACTGACCATATCAAATACATGACGGTTAGAACAAAAAAAATTATGTCATCAACAGATTACATCTGGAAAAGTCAGATGCAGCCATTAAAGATGATGTCACTACTCCCCCGGATACTTGTTATAACTCCCTGCCAGACTTATCTCCTCCAAAGAATTGTAGAAATAGAACATGTGTCTGGGCCAGATTCTTCAGTACAATTCAGAGTTTTAGTTAAAATTGTCTGCTGTACCACAAGGAAATAACACATGCCAGAGGAGCCTGGTGGAAGCACTAATGAAGTCACTGCAGCAAGATTAGCCAGATACAATTTGTCAATAGCTTCAGAGTAAAGGAGACTGAATTCTAATGCAATTTCCCAGTCATCGTATGACTGGGAAAATCCCTTACTTGCTCTTTTTCCCCTCAGTATATGGCATCATCCCACTTGCCTATATTACATGCAGATAGGTCTCAGCTTAAAGTAACAATGAATGTAAAAAAATACCTTGTTATTGTGCTCAGAAGGGCACTCATATGCAGAGTGAATACTTAGCAAACCTTACAGAAGACATAATATCATGGAATTAAATAATAATTTGGCTTGGAAGGGACCTCCGAAGATCATTTAATTCCAACCTCCCTGCAAGGAGCAGGGACATCTTCAACTAGATCAGATTGCTCAGAGCCCCGTCCAGCTTGACTTATTTATGTCCTCTTCTGAACAAGCCCTAGAAGCAGACCCACGTAAACCTCCTGAGGTTCATCAAGGCCAAGTGCAAGGTCCTGCATACGAGTCAAGGCAATCCCTCATATCAATACAGGCTTGGAGATGAAGGGATTGAGAGCACTCCTGTCGAGAAGGACTTAGGGGTACTGGTGGATGAAAAGCTGGACAACAATGTGTGCTTGCAGCCCAGAAAGCCAACCACATTCTGGGCTGCATCAAAAGAAGCATCAAAAGGCCTGTAGTCCCCTACAAGGGGTAATGGTTTTAAATTGAAAGAGGGTTGACTCAGACTAGATATAAAGAAAAAATTTTTTACAGTGAGGGTGGCAGAACACTGGAAGAGGTTGCCCAGAGAGGTGCTAGATGCCCCATCCCCGGAAACATTCAAGGCCAGGTTGGATTAGGCTCTGAGTAACCTGATCTGGTTGAAGATGTCCCTGGTCCTTGCAGGAGAGTTGGACTAGACGACCTTTAAAGGTCCCTTCCAACCCAAACTATTCTATGATTCTGTGATTCTAAGGATAAGACATCTATTACCAAATAAATCCAGGCAAGAATAACACAGTAACCAAAGCATGAACCTGAAAAGCGATCTCTGCAGGAATTCGTCACAAAGCCCTGGACTACATAACCTATATATGTCAGATTTCTAAATTATGTACCTCCTTTCTTTACATTGTGTCTATAAATATAACCTATAGTTATACATACATAGTTTTCATAGGACATGAAAATTATTGTATTATTTATCCCTCCCACAGATATACGCCCCTTTTACACATTATTTCAATATACAGAGTCCTTTCCAGATTACATCCTTTGAGATGCTATAACTTTAGCAAGCAAATTAATTTATCTGGCTTATTTCTTTCTGCATGTGTTCCAGAATGTTTTCAATTCTTCTGTACCTTCAGCTGCTGAGCTGCCCTAAACTGACGAAAAGATTTTACAGACAAACGGAATGGTTTTGTATAACAACAGTTGCATAGCTGCATCAGAAAAACTGGTATTTTCTTCAGGCATGTTCTGTTTTCAATAAATATGCTCTCCCCTTGCTACTTCAAGATCTCTTCAAGCATTTTTATGTTTACCAGAAATCTTCATATTCAATACTCATTCTACAGTCATCTTTACTGGTTATAATAAGTTCCGTTTCCCAATTTGAACTTTAAAAAATAAATTCTTAGCTATAAATACTAATTTATCTAGTCTAGATGCATTTTTCATCTGTTCTCCCTGACGTTTGCATGATCTCTGAGTTTACTTTCAGTTATGAATTTTAATTAATCTGCTGTTTGTCCACCTCATCCAAGACATTCATTTTATTGAATGCTTCCATTATTTTCTGCAGGTTCACTCAAGTTAGTTCTCCCACACATCACTCCTCTTACATAAAAGAAAAAGGAATGGAAATAAAATGTATCTGTCACACTATCCATGCTAAAATACAAAAACAGATATATACAAAATTTATGTGCATAGAGGATATACTGCAGCCCTAAGGGGTCTGTCTAAATCAAATGTGTTGCACTAAGAATTTTGCACTTCCAGTTATGGAATTTTGGTTGGGTTTTTTTGTTTGTTTGGTTGGTTGGTTGGTTGTTTTTTGTTTTTTTTTTAACAATAGAATGTAGTGTAACTAAGCATTTTAAAGACTTTTGACCTGAACAGTAGTATTATTTCGAAGAAAACGTATCATCCCTTGATTTTTGCTACAAAGTTTTTACACAGGGAAATCTGAAAGTGTCTGGCCAAATAATGCAAAGTTAATTTATCTTGTCATGTTTCTTTTCATGACAGCGTTATTCACCATATGTATAAACTTATCCTGGCTGATGCCTACAGTGTGGCAATAGTCAAACACACTGATGACAAGCTAAAAGTAGTTATGATACTTACATTTGTGAGGTGAATTACTCCTTTCGATGTAACAGAGCAGCCCATAAAACCAACATATTGCAGCTCAGGACAATGTTCAGCAAAAGCTTTCACTGACTGATCTGTCACCTACAGAAAAGATACACAGATTACAGTTGAATAGGTGATATGAGTGCATACTTAATACAATCTGATCAGTTTCCCTGTAGCATTCGCAACATTAACACTTTCATTATCATTATGACTACTATTATTTATTTCAAGAGTTTGAGAGAAAACATCCTGTATGCACACACATCTATAAATGGGCACGAAAAGGAAGGAAAAAGATCATCTTTGGCAGAGGGGGATCATCTTCCTGGAGGAGGAGGAGGAGAAACAAAAGAAAAGAGAATGATGGCCATAAACTCAAATAATATTGTCACCTTGTTTATCTGCAAATAACCAAAAAGACCATTCTGTCCACTATTCTCATAAACTATATACAAACATGAAAATGCCAAGAAATTTATGTTACTGCTGTCCTGCAGACTCATGCTATAGCCACCACTGACTCTGCACAAAATTTGAGTTGTGTGACATCTTAAGTTTACATTTCTTTTCCAAGCATTTTTACTAAAACAAAGCAATTGATGATTTTAACTTAAAAGATAATATTACATGTTTTCCATGTCAGACTTGTATCTCACGGTAATATACGATTACTGGTTGAATGGTGTTACCAGTTGAATGGAGACGTTACCTAGTTTACTATTGTGATTTACTTATTTCTACAACTATTTTTTTCTCTATAATTCCTTGGTTAATAAAGTTTAATAACTGTGAAACACAATCTGTTGCATAAATGTAGTGCTTTGTACATAGACTAAATATTCAAAAGGACAACATTTTGTGAAATTTGTGAAGAATGTAATATTGACATGGGTACACTTAAGATACCTGCATATCTTCCTTTAAACAAGTTGGTTTTTTCCTGAGACACATATACTCCTGGTGCAAATGACAGTAATGCAGTTTGTAAGGATGTCTTCTTGCTATCACAGAATTCAGAAGCAAAACAAGCTTTGAAATATCTAGTCCACAACTGAGCCTCAGGTAAATACATACATAGGAACATTATTCCTGCTCTGCTGTGGATCACCTTTATCCACGCTTCTAACTTGCCTAACATGTCACTTAACTGCACACTGGCAGCATACGGTGACCTTGTGAAGACTCTGGTAAAATGATTTGTGAAAAGATAACCCAGAAATAAGGGAGGCCAATGAGATTACAGGTGCAATACCACACATAAACTGTAGTGGTTTGGGGTTACTGAATATTTATCAGCAGTCCTGGTTAGCAGGGGAGGTCCCAGATGACTGGAGGCTTGCCAATGTGGCACCCATCTACAAGAAGGCCTGGAAGGAGGATCTGGGGATCTACAGGCCTGTCAGCCTCACCTTGGTGCCGGGGAAGATAATGGAGTGATTCGTCTCGAATGCACTCACCAAACATGTGCAGGACAACCAGGGCATGAGGCCCAGCAAGCATGGGTTGATGAAGGGCAGGTCCTGCTTGACCAACCTGATCTCCTTCTATGACCAGGTGACCCACCCAGTGGATGGCAGGAAGGCTGTGGATGTTATCTCCTTGGACTTTAGCAAAGCCTTTGATACTGTCCCCACAGCATTTTCCTAGAGAAGCTGTAGGCTCATGGCTTGGACAGGTGTACCCTCTGATGGGTTAAAAACTGACTGGATGTCTGAGCCCAGAGAGTTGTGGTGAACAGACTTAAATCGAGATGGTGGGCTGTGACAAGCAGTGTTCCCCAGGGCTCAGCCTTCGGTCCAGTTTTGTTTAATATCTTTATCAACGATGTTGACGAGGTGATTGAGTGCTCCCTCAGTAAGTTTGCAGATGACACCAAATTGGGTGGGAGTGTCAATCTGCTCAAGGGTAGGAAAGCTCTGCAGAGGGACCTGGACAGGCTGGTTCAATAGGCTGAGGTCAGCTGTATGAGGTTCAACAAGGCCAAGTGCCGGGTCCTGCACTTCGGTCACAACAACCCCATGCAACGCTACGGGCTTGGGGAAGAGTGGCTAGAAAGCTGCCTGGCAGAAAGGGACATGGGGTTGCTGGTAGACAGCTGGCTGAACATGAGCCAGCAGTGTGCCCAGGTAGCCAGGAAGGCCAACAACATCCTGGCTTGTATCAGGAACAGCATGGCCAGCAGGAAAAGGGAAGTGATTGTGCCCCTGCGCTCGGCACTCATGAGGCTGCACCTTGAATACTGTGTTCAGTTTTGGGCCCCTCAGTTCAAGAAGGATGCTGAGTTGCAGGAGTGTATCCAGAGAAGGGCAATGAAGCTGGTGAAGGGTCTGGAGAACAAGTCTTATGAGGAGCGGCTGAGGGAACTGGGATTGTTCAGTCTGGAGAAGAGGAGGCTGAGGGTAGACCTCATTGCTCTCTACAGCTACCTGAAAGGAGGTCGGTGTTGGTCTCTTCTCACAAGTAACAAGTGATAGGATGAGAGGAAATGGCCTCAAGTTGCATCACAGGAGGCTTAGGTTGGATATTAGGAAGCACTTCTTTGCTGAAAGAGTAGTGAGGCACTGGAACAGGCTGCCCAAGGAAGCGGTGGAGTCACCATCGCTGGAGGTGTTCAAAGAACGTGTAGACAAGGCACTTCAGGACATGGTTTAGTAGGCATGCTGTCTTTAAGCTCAGTCTGTTGCTGTCTTTAATCTCAGTTCAATAACAGATCCTGTCCTTTCCTGTCAGCCAACAACACATCACCACCTGCAGAAGCTGCCTTCAAGTTTTATTGCGAAACATTGCAAAAATTTTCTCAGTAATCACTGTAATCTCACAGTCTGCATTCTTTACTATTACCAGTGTCTAGGAATATATTACTGCTTTTTCAGACCCTATGTCATTTATAGCAATTGGTATTTTAATAATTCGATTCCCACCCAGACAGCCTGTAATGAAGACCGCTTGATATTATGTTTGGTTAGCTACTCTTAACTCATGACCACACTCTACTGTTACGAAGGAAAAATATACATTTGTATTTCTATATATACATATACACACACACTCTTGGAGTTTCACAAGATTGCTTCTCATAAAATGAATATAAGATACCATTCACGGAAATACCAGATCAGAACACCTGTAAACTAAATATCTGATGAAAGTGTAAAAAATAAAATTTATATTAGGTCTACAGAAAAAATATGTAGCAGTTTGGAATTTGTTTATAAATTTGTGTAGCATTATAGTCAAGTATTGATAAAAAATGCATGGAAAATCAGCAATGGCATGTATGCAACAATTATGCGATCTTAACACTGTCTCTTTGTAACGTAACTGTATGCTACATTTTCCTGAAAGGCCTCTTAACCACTCAGGAGACAGAACAGATACATGAAATGTGCATTATAAATATGGTGTCTGCAGACTAACAGAGTATAAACAACTGACATTCAGATATACTATACAGCCTGATTAGGCTAGCATAAACTAAAAACAAATTACCACAGAAAACAAACTGCAGTTCTACAGGAATTACCCTTGTCAACAAAGGTACAGAAATTCACCGCCAGTTCCTTCATAGATCACAGTACTTCTTCCAAGAATCTTAATAATTGCATTGTCTAGTCGACCTTCATTGACTTTCATTCTTTCTGTCTTGCTTAATGTTAGTCTTGCTTTGCAAAAGTAATATAGGATGATGAAGACTGATTTATAAGTTATGCACTGAGGCATTGTGAATGGGTAATATAGTAGTCTGGAACTAATGGCACAGATTTTGCTCTTATGAAAGAGATCTATGGTAAGTGAGATATGCTCTAGTAATTTTCTTTTTATGTATTGCAGCCTATTATACATGAATTCCCGTTCTGCATTGTTTTACAGAAGTTCAATATTTTGACTATTCTGAATTAGATTCTGTAAGTATTAGTTTATTGTACATTCCATTCAATAATAGAATCAACAAAAAGGAACAGTTCTGAAGCAAAGTTGGCAACTCAAAAAGGAAGTCTGGGAACAACAATACAAGCCACTTAAATTCAAACTAAAAAGCCTCACAATTAAAAAAAAAACCAAAAAACAAAAAACCAAACAGCTTACAGAAGTTCAAACAAAAATAACTGAAAAAGAGGTAGGAATATAAATAGTAACTTGCACAGAATGAACACCATGTTCTGTTATTTAAAATAAAACAGGTGTATTGCAATGTAAGTAGATCTTCATGTGCAATTTTCCCCAGGTAAAATACCTAAATAAGTGTTCACAAAATACGTAAAATATTCCTCAGAAGCAAGACACTTAACAGAATAAACTCTACCAGAGTAAAATATGCTCTCATGAAAGAAGAAAGTCTGTCTCACATGAATATAACATGTACATATCCACTGCAGAAGTCGGCACTAATGGTAGGAGAAATCCTTTTTCTCCCAGTTCCTCAGTCCATAAATCTTTACCTGTCTTGTTCAGAGACTAGCTTAACCATACTTATTTTTGGGCAGCAGGGAAGAAGGGAGAGGTCAGGGAGGACTTAAGAAAATTCAAGCTTATGTTTGAAAATAAGTAGGTTTACAAAAAGCTCATCTGCTAATTCAGTCCTAAAACTTTCTTGCTTTACCCATGCATTATTACATACTACAGACTAAGGTCCACATACAACCCACTCAGAAATCTGTCTCACATGACACGTGTGGCCAGGCCCCCAAGTACTGTTTTGTATAACATACTTAAACAATGTGCATTTTCCCTGGTCTGTTTTCCCTGAAATCCTTGCATGCCATAAAGTGCAGTCAGGTCAATTTCAGGCATAAGTCTGCTTTCCTCCTTTTTACCAAAACTCCTGAAATGCATTAATTTCACAAGATACGTGCAAATTACACAGAGCGAAGGTATTTATCTTGGACTAATTCAGTTTACTAATTCAGCTTAGAGGTGAGCTCAATTACATACACAAGAATGTAATATTTACAAAAAAAAAGAAGGAACATAGAACAATGAGATGGCCCATATACAGAAATTTTTTACAATGAGGGTGGTGAAGCACTGGAAGAGGTTGCCCATAGAGGTGGTGGATGCCCCATCCCTGGAAACATTCAAGGCCAGCTTGGATGAGGCTCTGAGCAACCTGATCTAGTCAGGGATGTCCCTGCTCCTTGCAGGGGGGTGGACTAGATGACCTTTGAAGGTCTCTTCCAACTCTAACCATTCTGTGATTCTATGATTTAAACTGAAACATAAACAAAATACAGAAGGGCCTGTATTGTCAGGTGAACCTTACAATATGAGCTATTGCATTAGAATCAACAATTCACAGCACATGAGACTAATACAATAATTAAAGCCTAGAGTCAGAGGAAGCCTCAGCTGCCTGAAGGAGCATCCCAAAATGCAGAAATGTCTGTCAGTACTCTTTATGTGCTTGCTGCCTTGCACCTGTGAAGCTCTCTGTAACTGCTTGACTTTGCGATGAGAATGTGACATCTGCCTGGAGTTTCTGCCCTGTACACCCTGCCTACCTCAGATCAGAACATACTCTCTTGATGAGGCTCTGTGCAACATTATGCTATCCCACCTCACATTTAAGAGGAGTAAAAGAGCAACAAGGATTGTATTGCTATCCTTTCCTTCATCCTTATACATTAGCTCAGGAGTTAGTACTACTATCTGCCCATGATACAAGAGGGAAAGATAGACAAGAGTGTAAGGACTAATGCAAACAGTCGAAAGGAGTATTTTATTTTATGTCATACTTACCTGCTGGCGTCATGAACTACATTCTGGTAAGATCAACGATTTTAAAATACCGTAAGTATATTAAAAAATTCCCAAACAGTTTTGCACTATACTGAGTTGAATACTCGACCTAAGGGAATCATAATTTAATCAGGTATCTTTTCAGAATGCATTTGGATTTAATGTTTCTTCCTCACTTTTAAGAGGATTAAACAATTGGCTATAAAGAATTGTGTTCCTGTTTTATCTTGTTGACACTGCAAGCCTATACAAATTTGTCCTTATTCATCTAACAATTTTTAGATACCAAACTCTAAGTAGCTCAGTTAACAGCAGTATAAAGTACTCCTTCCATTTCTGTGGCACAGTTTCACTGCTTACTCTTATTCTCTTCTTGTTAGTGATGACACAGCCATCAAAACAGATGAGTTTCTCCTCCTATTTTGATCTATTTTATCTCCTGAATTAATTAATACTACACAAAACAACACATTTGGAATGTATTGAGTTTGAGATAATTAATAACTATAGACCACTATCTTGGAACTGGTTTAAATGTCAGGTTTAGACAACAAATCTCAGTTCTTAAGTTATCTCTGATTCCCATTAACTCATAATTTAATAAAGTACAGTTTGAATGTACTTACATTGAACAAGGCTATCAGCACATTCTAATTGCTGTTGTAAAATGCAAATAAAATCACAAAAAAAAATTCTTCAGCTTATTAAATATTGCTCTACTAGCAAAATAAAATTCATTACCAAGTTGTGTTTACTCTGGATTGGAAAATACTACTTCCAAAACAAAATACTACATCTTTCATCAAATATCATGTATACATAATCTCATAACTATTGAAATTTCAGGAAAAAAATTAAAAATCATATATTTATTTACAGACAAATAGTGGCATTGCACTACAAATTATGCAATGAGAACCACACATCAGGGATAATATTTATTCACAAAAGGTCATAGGAAGACTAAGTGTTGCTCAGCATATCTTTTGAACAAAAGAAAGCAAAATAATCTCTAAAAATTAAAATAATATCCTGGCCATCCTTTTTTATTTATAATACCAAATCAAAAAAAAGACTGACGTGTCCACACGGTAAGAAAACATATAAGTATTTTCATTTGGTATCATTCTGAAGAAAAAAAGAAGAAAAATGTTTCCATGTAACTGCAAAATAGATCCATGGCTTATTGTTCTGACCACGTAATGTTTTCTCCTTGTATAACGAATGTATAAATCAAATATTCATCCCTTCTGTGACAGAGGATGACTTTGCATTATCTCCCCTTTTAATGTTCCCACAGCTATACAAGTGTATTTCCTATTCTATATCACAAAGAAAAGAACAACCCAAAACCCCAGTTTACTCAACAGCTTTATGGTTCACCTCAACAGAACAGATCTTGTTGCCATTTAAGATCTTTTGGTAAAGAAATTAACTTGTATTTTCACTTCACCTGTGCAACTGATCTTACAAATTCCCATTAAAATTATGTACTGTAGCACATTTACGTGTTTACCACAACTTCTACGCCTCTAAAGGGGCTGGAATATTATTTTACAGTATACATTCACTTAACAATTACTTTACACTCTTTCCCCTCAAAAACAGACCCAGAAGAGCATTGTTAATGTTCAGAAATACAGGAGGCCTTGTTCACACACAACCCTTCAAATACTTAGGTCATTACGCCTGCAAACTATTATACACAGTTAGTCTACTTCCTTCTGCTTTATTCCAAGAGCACTGTCATTTTCACACATCAAAAATATTAACTGTTTTGATTTGTTCATTACTCGGTTACTCTCTGAAGGCCTCCTAAATGCCCGGATAAACCCCTTCCATTCTCTTGATCAAGAATCTGACAAATCCATGTTTCTTTCATTAAAAGCACCATCATAACCACAGCATAAGCATGTTCTATGGTCAGATCATTATCATTGGCAAAATTAATCTATTATTCCCTCAATATTTTTATTCCAGGTAAGAAACTTAAATACCACTTAGGCAACACTCTCACTGCTATCACACTCAGCAAAAGTTGTTTCTAACAGATTGTCACATATTAAAGCTGCTGTACATTAACAAAGCAACTGAGCAGTGTGAACATACTGTAACTCTCCTTCTACCAAAACTTACTATATATATCATTGTGGTATGCTACAGGGATAAATATTTGCCAGATTCTTCACTATGTCTAAAGAAGTTTCCCCAGTGAAACAAAAGTGATAAACACACTGAGGCAAGCCAAAACACTGATAAAAAAGAGTGATGTATCTAACCAACACCCAAATCCCTCCATCTCGCCAACACATAAGCATATTCCTAGTATGCAATGCAATCAATAATACAGCCTTGTAACACCTACGTAGTTTTAAGACATATGACAGTGGTAACAAAGGCATTGTAACCTCTGAGGTTAATACACACACAAAGACAGCAAATATCTGGTATTTACTCGTGTCTACAAAATGATCCAGAAATCTTAAGTGGAAAAAATAGGATATATCTTATTACACATTTATTTTAATAGTCGGTAAATATGACTGAAAAGGTAATCTTTTAAAATAATGTGAACATTTGCTCTTTAAAAAATCAGAAATTTAGACCATTTAGTACAACTAGAAAATTACACAATTCCTGTTCAAATATTTTATTTTGATTTTCAGAGATACCATATAATTTTAATGAGTGGGGAAACTCTTGAAGCAGTTGAAAATGTAATGTAATGTATACAGTAATGTAAACACACAGTACAACCTATATCATAAAAACACTACGTAAATAATAGCATTTGCATCTGTTTTTCATGCAACTAACATTGGTTTTTGTAAGCTAAATCTACTAGCCATACATAAAACAATACAACTCAAACATAGTATGACATCATGAAGCTGACATCATCAGGTGTAATATATAGGTAAGGCCGCCACCAATAAATATCTAAAGATTGCTACTGCAGGAACTGAAAGTGGGCACAAACACCAAAACGTTTCTTGCAACCCATCTTCAAGACTTTTCCATCCTATGGCATTCCACACAAACTATTCACAGATTGATCATCTTTTCTTCTTTCACAAGCACAGAAGGACAAGATTTCCCAAAATTTTCCATTATAGGTCACAGGTGTAATAGTTTTGTCTGCCCAATCCACCAAAATAAATTTCATCCTGGGAGCTATTCAGTTCTGATTATCTGGATTCTATCTAAAGCATACAGTCACCATATGTCACAAATTATATGATAAATGCATGCATTAAGGTGGGGGAAGGAAAAAGTCTTCAGTTGCAAAATACAACTTAACATGAAGACAGCAGAAGAACTATGATTACAACTGCGTAGGTCAAAGAAAGTAATTTCATAATTAAGTGTTTTTCTTCTGCTATACTTTAATAACTATACTCCATTAGGAGAAAAAGACGACTGTATTCTACTAAAAAATGCTAAACAGCTCTGTAGGTAATATCTAAAACCAACATTCCATAGCAAAGCTCACAAAAAAAAATACAAATCATTTAATGGACATTACAATTCATTGAGACACCACTAGAGCTTCTTAATATAGTTACACCTTGCCCCCAAAAATTTACATATTAGCCCTCCTGGGTAACACACTTATTAGACAATATATGCCATTATGTTTAAAACAAACAAGAAAACCATACATATAATGTCACTCAAACATCAGATGCAACCAAGATTACCAGCTGAATTTATTTTAACAAATGTCTTATGGAGGACAAAGAACTTAAATTTTAACCAGCCTTGCAGATTTCCTTCTGAAATTGTAAGGTATAAAAATGAAATTACATTCTCCCTATGAGAAGTCCTTCTAAAAAAAAAAAAAAAGAAGAATTATATATGAAGGAAAAAAAAGTTTCTTGTAATATAGGAAAATCAACACGGTATTTTATCTTTATTACTGGCTAACAGACAGGGTATTAGGTATTCAGTAGTAATGCTTATTCAATCTTTCTCAATCTGAGTACCAGAAGTCTTCAAGTTTCATTACTGAAAAATCCAGAACATTCCATACTATTCCAGCCTACAAAAACTAAGTAAAGCCAGAATCCAAAATTCTAACTGTAGCAGACATTCATTCAAATCACCTGTATTCAGAATCACAAGTTCAGACAAACTCAGGAAATGCAGCACGAGCTTGCCATCAGTGGAAGTGAGACACATTGCAAAGAAACTGAAATGGCTTTGGTTTATTTGAAGATTATTTGATTACTTGAGGACCATTTCATCTCCACATAACAGAACTATCATTAAAAGAAAATACTCAATAATTAGAAGCAACAGAAGAGATTTTTTTCTTTGTAATTTTTTCCTTACTGAATTGCATGCATTACAACTAATTAATTTAAAAGTAATCACTCTTACAGAGGTTTGATCAAGTAGTACTCCAACTGACATATTCTAGCAATCTGAAGAAGAATCAGCTTTAAATCACAAAGTAGTTAAAATCTTGAAATGCATCAGAAATTATGAAAAGACTAATACAAAAGGTATGTGATTTAATACAGTTCTCTAAGTTTTACACGTCTATGAAATATGTTTGTTTTCATGCTTTCTGATCTATTCAGTACCACGAAATCAGCATACACATGGTCTACTGAGCAAATACAATAGCGTAACAGGCTGGGCATCATAATGCTCTTAATAGTAGCTTTAGAGTCTTGTCCCTACATTCACGAATTGGTACAGAGTTCTTCAATAAATTTTATGGTAAGAAGTAAACATGCTACTCCCTTTGAGAGTTATTACATGAACGGTACTGGCCTACAATGAAAAGCTGCAGGGAAATTACTCACTGAAATGGTAATCCTCAGCATTCGCTACTGTGATTGACTACTTCATTACAATCACAGTTTGATAGCAGCAGTAAGAGTTAGCAGCGAACGCCAAACATTAAAAAAAGCTATAACAGTAGAAATAGAGCTCTAATATGCATGTTCACAACGACTGAGATGCAAATAACACAGTTTGGTTCAAAAAAAAGTTAAAATAAAAATTAATATCACATAGGATACATATACATATTCTGGCATATGCTTCAGTGGAAATCTAATTTACAGATTTTAGCAAACAATCATATCTAGCCCAGAAAAGAAAACTCTTAAGTGGAAGTTCCACACTTTCCATGCTTTATTCCTTAAATATTTTTTTTCTCATTCAGCCACAAACAGTATGTTGTACCTTGTGACAAAAAAACTGAGAATATTAAAATAGAAACTGAGCTTTATTTTTTTTAATGTTTGCACTAAAAAAAAAAACAAACAAAAACCCCCAAACTAAATTAAAAAAAAACAACTTAAAACTTTTGCTTTGTCTTAATCACAATAGCAAGGAAAATCAATTACGTCCAAAAAGCATTAAAGAAAAGGTATTTACAACTGGTAACAGATAGTATACTCAAATTCTTCATAACAGACTTGTTTCTTTGAGTTGATTTTTTTTAAAGACACCTTTGCACCAAGTAGTTTGTCAAAACACAAAAATAGGGTGATTTTTTTTTTTGCTTTATTTGTTCTCATAATATTTAAAGCAGTCTTGTTTTTTTTCTTTCTGAAAGCTGAGTGAACAAGGAAGTAATCCATGTTATTTGGTAAGAAAATTACATGTACAGTAGTCTACCTGGTTGGTATCATCTACATCACTAATTTTGATCTATTAGAGTTAAATCTTAAGGGGCCTTCTGGATGCAGATGTCAAAAGAAACAGAGACTATATAACAATAAGCACAAATAAAATATAATCAGGGAGGCACTTAAACTTATTAATGATAGCCATTTGCCTTTTTTATCATCTGGATTAAACAATTTCCTAGTTCCAAGGCCACAGACTAAAATAGGAAGACAAATAATCTCATAAGGGCCCTCACTGACACAGTAGAAAGTGAAGGAGTGGGAATCTAGAGCTCCAGGAGAAGCACACAGATACAGAAACTAGAAATCAAGGAGGCAGAATTTGAGACAGGCCCAGAAAAATATGGCTGAGGCATTACGGAAAGTATTAGAAGTAAGTAGGTGACATGATGTGAATATGATCATGAGTTAGATGTGATTTTCTTATCCCTACATGTTGTCTAAAAGCATACAAAAGACTTGTTCAGATTATGTCAATCTATCACTGCACACATGCATTCAAGAACAGCATCTTGCTGATGAGAAATGCCAGTGAGACTGCTACATTAGTTATGACTGGAAGCAGGCGACAGTCCTGATTAAGCATAGTGCAGAACCAAAACTCCATGAAGAGAGGCTGGAACAGGAGAACCTGTGATCACATGGATCCACAACCTGACAAGCTGTCAGGCTCCTGTGAAGCCCTGCATGCAATGTCATAATGGCAGGACCAGCACAAGAGGGTGCTGAAGTTCCACAATTCAGTTTAAAAAGGAAAAAAGGAAAAAGGAAAAGAAAAAAAAAAAAAAAATCAAAGTTCTTCAACGTTACTTAAATCACTATGTCAGTATGTCTTGGTTTAACCCTGGTAGGCAGCTATGCACTACACAGCCACTCATTCAGTCCCTCACCCAGGGGGATGGGGGAGAGAATCAGGATGGTAAAAGCAAGAAAAGTTGTTGCCTGAGTAAATACAGTTTAATAGGTTTTGGTTTTTCGGGTGTTTTTTTTTAAAAAAAAAAAAGAAAACAATAAAGAGGGAAAAAATCCCAATCCAAGAAAAACAAATGATGCAAAAAAATGCAAAACAATTGCTCACAACAAACAGACCAATGCCCAGCCAGTCCCTGAACAATGGCAGCCTCACCAACCTCCTTCCCCCCTCAGTTTTATTACTGAGCACAATGCCATATGGTATGGAATATTCCTTTGATTAGCTGGGATCAGCTGTCCCAGCTGTGTCCCCTCCCAACTTCTGCATCCCCAGTCTGCTCGCTGGTGGAGTACTGCGAGAAACAGAGAAAGCCTTGGTTCTGTGTTTGCACTGCCTTAGCAACAACTGAAATATCCTTGTGTTACCAACACTGTTTTCATCACAAATCTGAAACATAGCCCCATAAAAGCTACTAGGAAGAAATTTAACTTTATCTCAGCCAAAACCAATACACAGTATTATCACAAATTCTCATTCTGGTTGAAGAAAGTCAAAGGTTTAAAAAAAAAAACCAAAAATCAATCAAACAAAACCCAAAACCAACACATCTTCAAGCAAATAAACCCAATTCTGAATAGACACATAAAATAACAGACATATAATGTATTTTTTTTGAGTCAACCTAGTCAACAAGATTTTTTTAAAGAAATAACACTTTTTTTTTTCCTGTCTTTCTAATCCTTGCCAATATAACACCCTTCACCTTTACCCCACCCTTCCCTACAGGTAAATATGACAATTACAAGCAGGAAAGTAATATTTTATGCCAGAGCTGTAAAACAAGCTAGACAAATCAATAAGGGAAGATGAACCATAACCTTACTGAAAAATACACAAACTATTGCCAGCCTCCTAAATCTTCTGATGAATTCCTTCACAAATCAGCTGCAATTTTGTGAAAACAGCAAACTATACAATATCCAATGCTCTGCATAATCAATGTGTCTTCAACGTCTCCAGCTTCTGGCAAAGCAATCAATTAGGTCAGCTCTCAAACAGTCATCAGTAGTGGCCAAGCACACTGGTTAATGACTTCCACTTGTACTGCATCAGCAACTTGGGGGGTGCAGGGGAAAAGGGGGTCGGGGGGAGCAAGAGAGAGACAGCAGAAATGATGTTCTCTGTACCCGTAAGTATAAGCAGAAGAACAATTACGTTATTTCTATTTCAAGTGTAGTACCTGGAAATATGTCAGAAATTTATTTTTGTTTCTTGTCTTCCTCCATCTCCGCTCACTCTCCCATCAAATATCTGCAGAACCAGCAGTATATAAATGAGGGCTCGGGGCTCTTCAGGCTACCTCCTTCTTCAGAAAGGACAGAATGACCAGCTGGACAATCATAGAAATCATGTCCTACCTTGTTCCTTTCTCCTTAGATAGTTGGACCCTTAGCTGTCTTAGTCTCATTACCTTAGAATGAGACTTCCAGAGCCAGGGTCTGGCCCTGCAAACTCATTAACTCTATTTCTCCTCCTCTGACCTCCTTAGTATAAATTATTCAAACAATTATTGAAATAAATGTTAAGGAAAGAAAACGGATCCAGAGGTAAATGAGAACACTAAACCACACATTTACCTAAGGTACGCTACTATCACCTTAGTATCTGGTTTTTACCACTGTTTGAGGTAGTTTGCCTGGAGAAAATGCAGCAATAACAATTAATATGAGTAATTTCCTTCACAGAATATCACAAAATAAGTTACTAAACTCAGGAAGGTGGAAATCAACATAAGAATTAAAAGACAGGAAAGGAACTGGCTAAGATGGAGGTGGCAATGAACTGGACTGAAAAGAGAAAAATTGAGCTGGGTGGGGTGTACAATTACAGTACAACTACAGTAATACACCTGTTAATGAAGAACTGGATAAGTTTGAAGACTGGTGTAAAGCAAATAGGATGAAACTGAAGAGCATTATGTACAAAGTCACTAAAACTTCTGTTACAAACTCAGATCTTATCAGCTAGAAACACATCAGAGGAGAAAACGGGTAAACTGCCTGGTTAGGGATTAGTACTATAAGCACCAATTAGATGCAGCCATACAAAAGACAAACTGCTCTACAACGTATCAGGGAAGGTTTTCCAATAAGAGAGAAGGAACACAATTCTGCAATGCATTCAGTAGAAGTATGTAAAAGAAGTTCTTTGCAATTCTCTCCACTCATATTCAGACCAAATACAGAAGAAGAGAGGTACCAAAATCATGGAATGGAATGGCATGGAATGGCATGGAATGGCATGGAATGGCATGGAATGGCATGGAATGGCATGGAATGGCATGGAATGGAAGCAAATAAGACACTTCAAAAGAACACAGTTTATTAAAGATAAAGCCAAGATCTGATTTCTCACCTGAGTGAGAACATACGGAAAAATTATCTTAGCCAAAGGACAATTTCACAGCAGTTGAACTTCCCAGTATTAATAGTGTAAGCAATGTAACTATTTTTTGGATCGAAACAGATAAACTTCCAAACAGCGTTAAATCATGTGATTAGCTAGAGTAGCAAGCAATGGGACACCCTGATGCAATAGGTCTCTCTCCCATATGTTTTCAAATATTCCTTACACTAGTTAAAATAATCAGCCAAGTCTCATAGACTTTAGGAACCTCAAGATTTAATAAGACATTCTAAGGAGTCTGGATTACTTGGCAGAATTCAATTAATATTATGACCCAGGAAAATTTTGGAACAGTGTTGTAATCTAATAGTCATCCTGCTGCAACAGTAGTATAGTAGTCAGAGTACAAAAACATAACTCAACTGCAGTCATGGCTGCCAGCATATTTGCTTAGTGGTTTTTACTCATCTTTACTCTTCTCAATGACTTAAAATGCCACATAGTCCTCCAGTTCATAATGGCAAATCCTTTGGAAAGCGGCTGTGGCCCGTGGAGGGCCCGCTGGGGCAGCCATTCTGGAGAGACTGCACTCCGTGGAAGAGATGACCTACACCAGAGCAGTCTCATGAAGGACTGTGGCGTATGGGTGGGACCCCACACTGGAGCAGGGGAGGAATGTGAGGAGTTCTTCCCCCAACTATGAAGCAGCGGCGTAAAACATCATGTAATGAACTGACCGCAACCCCCATTCCCTCTTACCCCCTGTGCCGCTCGGGGCAGGAAGGTAGTAGAGATAATGTTAAGCTCGGGAAGAGGGAGGGGTGGGGAGGAGGTTTTTATCTTGTTCTCTGTCTCATTCTCCTGCTAGTTTAAGTAATAAATGAATAGTTTTCCCCAAGTCGAGTCTGTTTTTGCCCGTGACGGTAACTTTAAGGATTTCTCCCTGTCCTTATCTCAAACCTCGAGCCGTTTTTCTTCTATTATCTTCCCCTGTTCTCTCGGAGGGTGGGGGGAGTGAGAGAGAGACTGCGTAGTCTGGTCCTGATCCGGGCTGAACTACGACAAAGATAAAAGCAGAAGTAAAAAAAAAATCCAAAACTAACCACATCCACCAGCTTGGGACTCTCATCCAGCAGTGACTATAGACAAATATATTAGTAAGTAATGAGCAGAAAATAATTGTTTCAAAAATAAAAATGTACAGTTGGGAGACAACCAAATTTGTTATCTCTCCAAAATGTATTAAGTATTTTCAAGGGGTGTAGTAAGAAAAGACACTGCTTTTTGAAGGAAAAGGACAACATCCATGCTATACACTGAAAAAATTATATTACAAAAATTAGAATTACATCTATATTAATAAACCTTTTGTATTTTCAGTTGGTGGTTTTAGTTTCATGAGATCTTCTCTAAGGGATGTAAATTTGTTTCCATGGGCTATAAAGTCTTTGGTAATTTTCTTGTGACAAATACATCCCAATAAGTGCCCTGTGCAAATATACTTAACCCAATGTGCTTTACTGGAGTAAAGTTATTTAACAGGGACTGAAAAGACAGCAACACTTAATATCTGACAATGACTGTCACTAAAACAGCTGCTTTCCCCCAAAGTTAGAGCTGTTAGCCTGAAAATGTGCCCTACACAAATAGGACAAAGAGGCTGCCTCATTTTGTAGCTGTTTTTATTTCCTGTCTCATTGCTTCACTGCACCGCAAGAACCCCAGGGAACTGGACATGCAGTTTATTCAAAGCACTGATGTTGCTGTAAGAGCATGAAAACAATATCCCAACTTCACTACAAAATGACCTTCATGATCTGTATAACATTTGTCAGAGACTAATAAAATTTGTAAAGATACTTGCTGGTATGATTGATTGCATTCTTCACTGCTCCAGTTACTCCAGACTAAATTGCCTGTCATTATAATGATGACTTTTGTAAGTGCAGCTTCTTAATTTTTCCCTCAGTCTTCCAACGGCGATCTCACAATAGATTCAAAGTGTTTATGGATCAGTAACACACAAGAATAAAATACTGCATTCTAGCAAGAAGTATTTTTAATATTTCTACTTATGAGGTGTTGTGACAAAGGATTAGCAGAGAAAGTAATCTCTAAGTAACAGGAAAATAATATCCAAACCTAGTCTGCACATATCCAGTGCCACAAGCAGATGGAGAATCCTACAGATTCTGGATACTACCAGGTGTTAGTGAATCATGGTTATCTCACAAAAAAAAAAGAAAAAATTTGCAAAGACATTGTAATCAACACATGTATTCTAGACATACCTGATCACAGACAGTCTGTCCTGCTGAGTTACTCAAGTGTGCCTGACCTGTTTTTCCCTGTACTGAATTCAGGTGCCTTGCATGATGCAATGATAATCAGAAGGGCTTTGAAAGGAGCCAGAAAAGATTCAGAGTGTTTACTCATTTGGGCTCTAGGTATGATTAAAATGTCTGTATTGCTTTCAGCCTCTGGAAAAAGCACATCTTGATTCATATGGGAACCCTGTTAATCAGGTCATACTGAGAGTGTGCTTCAGGATGGGGTACTCAGGAAGTAACTGTATCTCTGTACAATGAACAGTAAATATTTTTCTTCTGTGTTAGATCAGGAAGCTTCTCATTCACAGCCAGGTTCACAAATGTCACAGATCCAAACGCTCTAAAAGGAGGTCTGCCTCACAAAGGCAAAGCTGAGAGAATTACCAGGAAAGAGGAAACATCTCTGCAGACCAACTTTGATTGCTAAAAACTGACCCAAAAAGAAGGCAGCCTCCAACAAGAACTTAATGTTTGGACAGGGGTAGGCACCAACACAAACTTCTGATTTGTATGAGCTACAGACACTGCAAAAGATGGTACACTGCATTGTTACAAGCAAAACTGACAGTTGTGGGCTGACCTTGGCTGGCTGCCAGACCCTCTCCTCATAACTTGGAAAAGCCTATGAGTCGAGTTAAAGAGCGTACTCATTAATTATTATCACAGGATAACGGACTTGACTCTTTCACCTCCTCCCCTCCTCAAAAGGTACAGGTAGATGGGGAAACTAAAACACTTTTGTGCTACTGCGTAGCATCTAGATCTACAAAATTATAATATATACACTATATTATAATATACATCATCTATATATGTGTTAGCCAAAGAATATACACATTTTCAGACAGGTCAGCATATAGTATGAGGGATGTTTTGCTTTGTACTAGTTTTTCAAAGCCAAGTTCCTCAAAGGATCCCACTCTTTCTAATGGGATCACAATTTCAAAGAACTTGCTGGTTCCATGCATGCTACATAGAATGGTGCTACAAAGAAATCCCAGTAGGCATGCAGACTGTAAAGCACAGGCTAGAACAAAACCAAACAGTTCACCTAAAATCTATACCTAAGTTGGTTAGACAAAAATAATGGTGTGAAAGCACATTTATTAAAAATATGTCATTGCTGGTTTGCTCAACATTTTTCAACATCAACTCACTTACCTTTTATGCATTTTGTCCTAGCTGTGTTGCTTCACAGCAACTTAAGCCATTCTTTTCCTCTATGTTTACATCTTTCGAATGCTTGCAGACAACCAGTAGGGCTAAAAATTTGAAGCTCAGAGGCACAAATAGTTAAGAAATTAGTACTGCACTGATAGTATCTAAATAGGACCATATTGTGCTGTGCCTTCCAAAACTGTAACGAGATCACTCAGAAAACTGACAATAATTTTCTAATTACTGAGATTCATCAACATCAGTGATAATTTTGAAGTGACTTTAAAAAAACCCACCACTATCTTCCTCTTGTAATTAGATTCGAATGGATTCCCAAATAGATGTCTTAAATTAAAAAATGATAAATCTTCCACTTCAGAAAGATATACTGTTGTAAACAAATCAATCGTAACTCCTTTCACTGCTGCAGATACCAGCTGGAAGAACACAGATCTCTCTTCTTACTTGCTAAATTTACAGGAAAAGACTTGGTATAGCATCAGGGAAGGACTGAACTACTTTCCTCTCATCATTAACCAACAGTGACGAACTAGAAATAACACCCAAGCTCTTCCTTTGAAGAAAGCTCCATTTCTTCCTCTTGTTCTTAAAATCAGCTGGAAGAGTTCGTGTGATAAGCTGACAAGAATTTTCTTCTAAAACGATCCTTAGCGTATCATTTTCTTAGGTAATAGAAGAGTTTTGAAGAGCTTCTGATTTCAGGAAACTTAATTTAGAGCTTCTTCTGAAGTGCTATTTGTTTTCCAGGAAACAAAATAATTTGTATCCAAAACGTGGATACGACAACCAAACAATGGTTTTAAACTAAAAAGAGGGTTGATTCAGACTTGGTACAAGGAAAAAAAATTTTATTCTGAGGGTGGTGAAACATTTTGTTAAATTGATCCAATCCTAAACACTCTTAGCATGTACCACCATCTTAATGATCTGATTGCCCTACTTCCCATCTAGGGTAGAAGATCCATTACATCTATGTCTTCATTTACAGAACGTTATTAGAAGCAAAATATACATAGAATGATTTTTGTCTTGTGTACCCTCTCATGGCTGTACCAAATAAAGATAGAACATTTTTTAAAAAAGCTAAAGTTCAAAAATACTGGTATCAAGAAGTTCAATGTACTGGATCACTACACATCAGTCTTAAAAAAAAAAATAAATAAATTTAATGAGTGTTAACATAATAGGAAACTCAGAATTTTTCTGTCAAACTTTCAGAATTAAAATTTTCAAAAATCGCACACAAGTTAAAGATTCTTTGAAAAATCAACAGAACAAAATAAATTTTCTATAATATGAAATTTTTTTTCTCCTGATTCCAACTTTAAAATGTTATTCCCTAAGTGTAAAGAATCAAATTAATCTTTAAGGTCAAAATATTAAAAAACTCAGCACTACATAACAACTATTCAGAATTAAAAATTTAAAAAATTGAAGACAATAATGAATGTGGAAATTTTGGTTAGAGATTTTCCTGTGTTTGAGATTTGTCCTTTAAAAGGACAAAGTTTTTTTTTTTGCTTTTACTGCTTACTGCAATGGGCAGAGATTCAACGGAACTCAGTATACTTATAATCTAAAAGCCTTTGTTTGCTAAATGCTATAACAAAAGCTCAATTAATAAACTAATGGGAATATTAGTTTATAGTATATAAACCAGTATATATATAAACTATATATAGTACCAGTAGGTTTAGAAACAGAGATCTAGAGAACAGAGACCAGCTAGTCTTGGAATTCATTATTATTATTATAAATACAGGGAAATAGAATAGAAATACAGAATAAGTATAAAATGTTTCTAAAATACAAAATTCAAACATAATAAATATAAACAAAGACATGATTCTGAAACATTTTCAAGTGTCTCTCCAAGGAAAAGCCTTTACTAGTCTTCAATTCTTTTCTGCCCCCATCTTAAGTGTTGTCTCATTTTCACTTTCATGAAAACTTTTCCTAAAATAACTGAAGCATTCAAAAAACATTTGTTATTGTAAACATGCTATGAATAAGATGCACTCATGACATCACACTTAGATTCATAAAACTCCACTTTAAATTTCAAAAGATTCAGCCCCTCCAGCCCAAACTTCACACAAAAAATAGTACCCAATGTGATACTTGCTAACAAACTACAACTTCCTACACTTTCACAAAATTGCTGGACATCAAGGTTAAAGATTACTTTCCTTCAACCGCATATAAATGCAAATTCAAACTCATGAAACAGCTTTATACTAATGGTAAATAAAATGCTTCTTCTGCAAATACATAAAGTCTAAGCCAGAAAAAAAAATTATGTTATTCTACTTTGTAAAAGCTTACTTGGAAACAGCCATATTATAAAAAGTTATCGTTCCTTACTAATGTTACATTTATACTCCAAATAAATAAATACAGTTATCATTAATATACCATTTTTAAACTGACATCAAATGTTTTCACAACTTTACTGTAATACCGTGACTGTCATATTCCTGGACTTTTCTTTTTAACAAAAATACTTTAACTTTAGATTTAGAAGTACCAAAGCCATTTACAGTAACAAATAAGAACAGAAAGCATACAGTGAGAACTATAAAACTCATGTCTTCCTTACAAACTATAGTTTCTGATTAAAATTGTTTCCACTCTTACTACCAAACACAAAGGTTTCAAATTAAAAAAAAGGTAACTTACACAAACTATTTTTGTTGTGTTAATAGTCTGAGATAACTGTACATCAAAAAACTACACTACTTATTTATTATCCATTGATAAAAATTGAGACTTTGGTGCACTTTTAAAATGTCAGTGGTATGGGGAAAAAAAGCTACAGATTACTTTGTCACCTTAAAGAACAACATATATTTTTAATGTCTTTTTTGAGACATCCAAATGTTAGCTTAAACTTATTCCATCCTGCGCTACAAGTATGTTGAGAGATTCTTGGAAGCACTCAAATATACTGCACTAGTCAGTAACTTCCTTGTTTCTCTTTAAGAGAGGAAATACATACATCTCTACCACAGTTGACATAGCTATCCAAAGAAATGAAGTGTTTTAAAGTCCTGTTATGGATCTTACATTTCCTGATACCCTTGAGTTTAACAAATGACAAATGAAATTTTGTAAATACTTATACTTGGTAATATCCATGATTAGAAACATTAAAGATGCAAAATAAAGTAGACTGAACATAAACATAAGATTTCAGGTTTCATTGCTTCTTCTTGACTTTTTGTATTAGCCAATGAAAAAAAAAAAAAAAAAAATCAGTCTGTTGCATCTCTTACTGACACTATTCCCAAATACAAATACATACAATCTTGAAGTCAGTTTGCTGAATAGAACCACTACCAGCAGGCAAAGGGAACCCATGCCTGTAAATATCCTCCCACTTTTAGTCCAGAAAATTCAAGCACATCACCCAAACCAAGAGAGAAAGATTAGTAAAAGATAAATAAGGTAAAATTGGATATAGAAGGGTGGTATAGAAAGTATTAATATTTATAAAGGTTTTGAAGACCTCAATGAGCATCTTTCATGAATGGCTAATTGGAAAGTAGTATAGTGAACTAAGTACACTGTCAAGAACTCATGTCCTTGTTCTTCTAGCCACTTTGTGATTTGGAATAGGCAAATTAAATCTTTCTTCACTCCAGATTTTACTGTACAATGCAAAAATGGTATCTATGGTTCGCAGAAGAGCACCCTAAAGAAAAAGATACCTGCAAGACATTGATAGTGTTGTGTATTTCCTCAACCACTTGTTTTTCTGCTAACATTAAATACAGATAACCTGTGATTGCGGCATCTCATCCCAAATAGTCCAAAAGGCAAAAATAAAAAAAAAAATATCCAAGCTTTCTAAATTGAAACTGCTTGAATACTACGAAAAAGAGACATTTACTCCAGAGAGAAACATTTTTCACCAAGTGCAAATGTGTATCTGGTCAAAAAAAGTCATGTAACTAGATATAAACTTGCAGCCAATGAGTCTTTAAATCTATTTTATAGTGACCTAATAAGAAGAGGTTTTTTTTTTATTGCCATCCAAATTTTAATAATTTAAAACAACTGCCAAGCATTGTATTTTCACCACACCTTTTCACTTCAACATTCTCACTTCTTTATAGAACAAAAATCTTATATTTGCAGTTCTACTGACTGATCTAATGAATGTTCAGCAGTTTTAGGAAATACACCAGAACAAAGAAAGCTGGATAAACGGACATACTGTATAATCATATCTGAAGACTCAAGTCTTTCCCACAAACATATTTTTCAAATTTTATAGAAATTCAGATATTTAAGATCTATTTCATAATGGCAGCATCAGCTTCAAGGAAAACTGGTAAAAATAAGCACTGAGAAAAGGTTTAATCCATTAGTCTGACTGAGCTTCTAAATTTAATTGAAGATATTTAACCTTTTTTTCTAGGATAACTCAGAAACTAATTATTCTATTCTTCAGAAAGAGGAAAATTTGAATTACCAAATAGGTCAAAAGTTGGTTTTTTTTTTTAAAAAAATAAAACATCTATAGGTATCGTAAAGTTAACAGAAAGGTGACAGTCCACCAATGATGAACTGGCATGCTGAGTTTGCGAGATAACTGTTTCGGCCACAGAATTAGCCTTCTTATTTTTCATGCAATACTTAGTTACCTTATATAACAATCACAGAATCAGGAAGAAGTGATAGGACAACGCTAAAAGGCAGAACAGTCTTCAGTACATTCTACACATGTCGGTTTCTGCAACAATCTCAGACACTGAAGTCGTAGTGAAAATGAAAGGCTTCAACTACATTTGTAGACAGGGAGGTTGTGGGGGGAGTATTTTGAGGGTGTGTGGTAAATATAGACTCTAGTGTAAGAACACAGAGGCCCCCTTCCCTACGCTTCAGTTTACAAAAAACAAAAACAAAACAACCAACCACCAAAACACATAAAAAAAAAACAAACCAAAAATCAAACAAAAATAATCAAAACCTCAATTGAGTGAGTACCAACATAACAAAAGAGGAAACCTGGTCTACAAGGATCCAACATGTCTGGCCACCCCTCAAAGTAAAGGCACCCTTCTGGTTGGTCTTCAAAAATCTACTTAATATTTTCTGCAGTAAGTCCATCCTCATCCTGTAAGTCTTCCACTTGTGAACACCTGTCTATTTCAAAATCTTACACAGATCTGGCATGCTGACCTTGGCTGGCTGCCCACCTAGCTGCACTCTCACTCCTCCTCCACAACAGGACAGGGGAGAAAAATAAGATAGAAAAGCTTATGGGTGAAAATAAAGAAAGTTTAATAAGAAAAATCAAAGGTGTGTATGGTATCAAAGCAAAAAGAGGAATTTTTTCACTTTTTCTCACTGGCAGGCAATGTCCAGCAACTGCTGGGAAAGTAGAGCCACAGTATGTGCAGCAGTTGCTTAGGAAGACAAACTCTGTAATTACAAATGTCCCTGCGTTCTCCTCCTTACTTTCAGCTTTTATTGCTGAGCATGTCACCATACAGTATGGAAAAATCCTTTTGGTTGGTTTTGTCAGCTGTTCTAGCTATGTCCTCTCCCAACCTCTTACTCATCTCCAGTTCATTGACCTTTGGGAGGGACATAAAGTCTTGATACTGTGCAAGCACCTGTTCAACAGCAGTCAGAACATTCAGCCACAAATGCAAAGCTCAGTACCATAAGGGCCGCAATGAATAAAGTTAAGCTAGACTCCAAGACCAGAGTGCAGCAGCAACCCACTAGGGGCGAGCTATCAACCTCACACTTCCCATTAAATGTATCCAAACATTAGACCTGGTTACTACACACAGCTATTTTTGAAAGAGTAAGGGATGAAAACAGCCTACTGACCTTTTAGTTTCCATGTTTTCCTCTAGACTCTAAAATTTAACTCATGTTTCTATTACAATTTTTAAAATATTCAAATTAACATTCCTAGGATATGAAGTATTATTTAGAATTGATAATTTCTATCAAAAGCACTGCTGCAACATTCATTCTAGCCCTGAAATAACTTCAGATCCTCAATATCTATTATTCTTAAATTACTTAAATTTCTGCACTATTTGTAACCATTAATTTCAGTGGTTTTCCTGATTATTTATCTGTTTAGCACAGTTTAAGGCAAGAAACTGTACAATTGTTCTGGAATCTTTGACAGCCTGTCACTCAACTGTCATAGTTATATTGTATTACTATTTTAAAACATCTTGTAACCTTCAGTCAAAACATACTACAACAGTGAAGCAACACTTAAACTATTTCCCCTAAACTGACACAGAAATAAAGCACTTTTTTTCCCTTACAACACCAGGTATCATCTCTTCATGAAGCATACACTCTCACAAAATGCTCCTGGCATGAATATGAAGGAAAAAAAAAACAAAAACAGAGTTAAACTCTTGATTCCTTCCTGGATCTATTTATGAATGACAGAATCTCTGTCTACATCTGTCTACAGCATATTAACAATATGCAACTGTTGGCTCTTGAAGCTTTAACAACGGTAAAGTTTTCTTATTCTATTGAAGACCATCTGAAAGTTAGATTATCCTGAAATACTAGTAAGTTAGGACACAGTTAGCTTTGTCTGCTTTTCATTATCCTCCCTTTAGAATATTGAATCATTAAAATAACAAAAAAAAAAAAATACACAATAGGATAAAATAGATTGGAAAATTCTCTATTTAAAAAATTTCATGCCCATCCTCCAGGGGTAAACTTTTCATACTCTTTTGTCCAAACTGCTACAGAAGCGAAGCTGAAACTTTCTTGTCATATTTGCTCCCAACTTGATCATCCTAACTGCTGGATCTGTTCGACTTAACCCTCTCCCCACTTCCTCCTTAGCTCAAGAGCAATTATTTTTTAAAATTGGTTAATATTTGTGAGGCAGATACAACTTTGAGTGAACAGGAGATAAAAACTTCTGGCTTCAGAACAGCATATGAACTGGGGAACAAACTGTAAAATATGACCAGTCGCTGCAATTTTTAAAATAAGTGAAAATAAAATATTAGCTATATATCAACTAATATAAGCAACATTCATTTTGTATTTGAATTAAATGAATTTCTGAAGAAACAGCAAATATGAATGCTTAAATTAAAAACTATATCATAGTATGCTTCTCAAGAAGGCTAAGAAAGGTTACAAGCAGAACCTTAAATCAGATTTTCCTAATTTTTGACCAGTCAACTTTCCCACTAAAGATAGGATTCAATTATAAACACATTACACATCAAAAGGATGCAGTCATTTTAAGCATTGCTGTAAATTTGTAAAGAATACTACTTTATTTGTCAGCTTTACATACAGTAATCATATTGTAGAGCAGTAATACAATGAGTATGACTCTCACTTCATACAAGAACAACAGTTTGACTTACCAGATGCATAATTTTCCTTACACTAATTTAAATGTCTTCCTAGCTACATCTGTCTGATCCTTCTAGGAGTATAGTAAAGTGAAATGTAAAATGATTCTTCAGAGATACTCTTTCCTGTTACCAAATAATCACTGACAGATATCTGAAGTTTTTGCCCTCAACGATATAAAGTAATACATTGTCATTTTTGAAACACAGGTTAAAAAGTTAAATGCATTTGACAGTTTGAAAAACACAGTTTGTTAGGGAAATTATCTTTTCAGAGTTTAGAGTAGTAATTTTTCCACTTCCAGTATTTTTCATATTTGTCTTGTGTTCATACTGTGGGAGACTGGCAAGTTAAGACACTTTCTTTAATCTCTGCTTTAACTACTGCCTTGTTATGTGTGATATGTTTAATTAAAAACATGTGCACAGCTTAATGCAAATTTTACCATGACAACTTCTGCTGCAGAGCAGAAGCAAAACATAAGACCATCAATTATTTTCAGTATAGAAAGAATTAAGTTTTATTTTACGCAAAACAACAAAAAATATGTATTGACACAGATAATGTTTAGAAATCTTAGTAAAAATGCTCTGAAACATTTCTTCATTCTAAGATTTTCCATTGTGAATGTTGTATTTAATTTAGTACTTGTTTCTCCTTCATCCTCCAAACCTTACTGAGAATGACAATATAATTGCTATTAAAGACACGTATATTAATAGAACACCTCTGAAAGCCTGACATTAAGAAAGTTGCTCTCAAAGAGAGAAGAAACACTAAGTTATAGTTTTCTAAAACGAAATATGAAGATTATCAGTAGTTTCACAGAAGCAATTCTAAGCAGATAAAATTTCAAACTAACATAAATTGAACTGTTTACTCATTACCTCAAACTTCTTTGCCATGTTTTTTCTGTTGTGTTCTAGGTAAGTATAGCCTCTAAATGTGTTTCCTAATTTTGGTGTCCTTCAATATGTTTTCAAAATGAGAAAAAGAGGAAAAGGAAACACATTTTACTTAGTCAGGTACAACACTACACCTACACTTATTCTCACCTGTGACAGATTAATTTATTCTCTGTTTTCTACACCACACTGTACTTGAGGTTGGGCGGTTGGGAAGATGGGAGGGTGAGGTGGGGGAGAAGGGGCAGCAGTCAAGGACCCTAGGAAGTTATACTACACAAAAGACTAAAATACATGTCAGGAGAAAGTCGAGAATGCAAACACTTACACAGTGAAATAACTACAAGAAGCCAGTGGAATTGGATTCAGGATAAAGAAAAAAATCCCTACTATTCCTTCATTCTTTTGGTGTAATGACAGAATAACACTTTTAAACTAAAAAAGAAAGGAATTCAATGTTGATACAAGGTGGACAAAGGCAGGAACATTAAACTTGTGGAGGTAGATACGATGCTGAATTTTCAGATGAGCAAAGGTAATTTGGAAACAAAATTATACAGCAGAATGATTCAGAAGTGACAGGATCAAAATGAACAACTGCGTCTTTCATTGACAAGAAAAAGTTATTTGACTGGTATCTCCAGTCTAATATTCCTAGCTACTGCAGAAGATACAGAAAAGAAATGTACAGTCAGTGTAAGTATTTAATAACAATATCATTGATAGCGATTCTTCAACTATGAGTATGCAATTGAAACCCTGGGTTTACCTCCTCAAGTATAGCGCATACTACAAAGAGAGTTTCCGAAGACAGGACGAAGAGGTAATCACTGTATTCCACTCCCTTGATCCTGAATCAGCTACATACCATGCTACACCAGCTCTCCAAAGCTGGAGAGAATAGGCTTGCATCTGATTCTAGCTACATTATTTGGTAGTTTCCATAAGAGCCACATAGCATGCAGTGACAGCTAACTATATGAACCATAAAACAGCACCCTTCACACTTGCTTAGTAACCACAACTTAAAGGCCACCAGAACTTCAGCACTAAAGCACCACCAGATCTCCAAGTATTAATGATGTTCTCACAGACCACTTAAAAGAACAAAATCTGTTACATTATTTTAATCTGAACCAATGTTTTAGGAGGCACTATTAAAGTACCTGTCATAACAGTTACATTTAGTTCTATAGTTACAAGAACAGGAATCACATATGCAGTCCTCTAGTTGTAAAATACGTAAATGGAGGCAAATTAATTCACAGAATATGTGTTTATAATATTCTGAAAAAATATCACATTAATTACAGACATTAGTCACCAAAATACGATTAGAAAAACATCCTATGAGAAGACAAAAGAAGCTTTAATTCTTGTGGGCCTGAGGATCTGAGTTATCTCAGGAAAAGTCTGGGTTTCATGAAGCTTTTCATTGTGTAATACTGATACACTTCAAGAGGGTTAACTCCATATTTATAAAGTACTTTAGAAATGGAGAGAATTATAGGACCTAGGTTCAAAACATTCTGGCCAATAAACTAAAGACAAGATACTGTCTTCTTCCAAAAACTCAAATGCATTAAAATGTGATTTTCAAAATTACTGGACTGTATTTCCTGGAAGGAAGATCTTAGTTGGTTTTTTTTTAATTCCTGAAGAGCTTTTTAATTATGTTTTTATTACATAAAACTCTTTACAGAATGGCAGCATATATAAAGAGATAAATGTTATATCCTTTGGCCTAACTGGAATAAGCTAAACTTCATTAAAATATTTTTTTCAGAACCACCTGTCAAATTATATTAAGTGAATGACATCAAATAAATCTCTCTTGACCAAAGCCACTGAGTAACTCAAAAAATGACATTTTTATCTATATACAAAATAAAAGACTAATGAATAGTGTAACAGTTTTCCTGTAAAATCAGAATATCAACCAGTAGAGAAGGAGAGATTAACAATTCCAGTATCTATCCCACCAGCATAAAAAAATTGTCTCCCACTACAATTTCATACTTACAAACGCTGCCCCTTCAGAGAAATGTGCTTAACAACTTCCTCTAACTATAGCAGAACCACTTGCTTACATAATTTTCATTTTTCCTTTGTGAGATATGTAGAAATAGAATAAAATAATTAAATACATGGTAATTCTTATATCCAGCAAGCTATAACTGAGGGTCCTATTTTTATATTTAAAATCATTATATATTTAAGAGCACCCAAGTCACTTACCATTTCTTTTCAAGTCAATGTCCTTACCAAGCAGCTTGTCAATCACAAATGTAACAACAAATTCTCCAGCACACATCCTTTCTGATGTTCAGCTGATTTGTTTTAAGTCACCTCCAGTCTTCCCTATATTTCATATTTAAAATGTCAAAGAATAGAGTGGTTCATTCAGTAAAAAAAACGGGGGAGGGGCATAATTTGTCCAATAATACCTTTATTAAACGTATAATCTGTAGAGAGATCAACTCCTATTGCCCATATTTTGTCAAAGATTTCTGAAGGCTTTCCTAAAAGGCTTCATATTATACAGGATAACACCTCTCACCTCATCTGCAAATTGTGCTTGCTACATAAGTACTTTCTGGGTTTTGCAGGGGTTTTTGTTGTTTTTTTTTCTTCTGAAATTGCCATTTCTACCCAAAAGTCCATCCTTTCTTTTCTGGCACCTGCATATATACAGAGATACCACAAAGACAGCAGGATGTTTTTCTCAGAAAAACCACTCCTCCCCCTGTAAAGTCATACAGCAAATTAGCAATAAAATCCAATAAATTTATAGATAGAAAACCAGCTACTGCGCATACAAAAAGCTTCATTTATTAAAAAAAAAAAACTATGATCACCTTGAATGGATAACTTTCAGAGTTCCTCATTTCTCCAGTTGTTTCGTACTTGTGTTGGTTTTGTGTAGTGGTGGTGGTGGGGTGGCTACAGTGGCAGCTTCTGAAAGAACCTGCTGGAAGTTGTTTCCCCTTTGTCCAGTGGACTCAGCCAGGCCTAGGGCAGAGCCACTGCTGGCCAAGGCTGAACTCATTGGTAGCAGAATGTTTCCTGATAACGTATTTAAGAAGGACAAAAAAACCAACCAAACAAACAAACAAGCGAAGAAGCTGGGGCAGGGGCAGAGAGGGGAAGACGCGAGCCTTGTGAGCCTTGCAGCCCTCACCCTCTGGCCCAACTTGCCCGGCCCGGCTGCAAGAAGTGGAGAGGAGATGTGAAGAGAACCTGAGAGGCATCTGCCTGAGCCGCTTGTGAAGAATTTCTTGTGAGAGGAACGGCTGCAGACGCCAAGGTCAGTGAAGATGGAGGGGGAGCAGTAATGCTGCTCCCGGCAGAGATTCCCCTGCAGCCCGTGGTGCAGCCCATGGTGAGGCCGGCTGTGCCCCTGCAGCCCATAGAGGCCCACGCAGGAGCAGAGATCCCCCTGCAGCCCGGGGAGGACCCCACGCCGGGGCAGGCAGATGCCTGAAGGAGGCTGTGGCCCATGCAGGGCCCGCAGCGGGGCAGCAATTCTTGAGGGGCTGCAAACCATGGAAAAATTACCCACACTGCAGCAGTTCACGAAGGTCTCCCACGTAGCCCGTGGAAGGGACCCCAGGCTGGAGCAGGGGAGGAATGTGAGGAGTTCTTCCCCTGAGGAGGAAGGAGTGGCATCAAGCAACAAGAGATGGACTGACTGCAACTCCATTTGCTATTCCTCCACTGTGCCGCTTGACAGGGGGAAGGAGGTAGAGATAACTGAAATGAAGTTAAGCCCGGGAAGTGGGAGGGGTGGGGGGGGAAGTTGTTTTTTCTTCTCTCTCTCATTATCCTGCTTTGGTTTTATTATTAATAAATTGAAATACTTTTCCCCAAGTCGAGTTTGTTTTGCCCATAACGGTAACTTCAATGATCTTTCCAATGTCCTTATCTCAAACCTTGAGCCTTTCTGTTATATTATCTCTCCCCTATTCCCTCAGAGGGTGGGGAGAGTGAGTGAGAGACTGCGTAGCTTGGTCCCAAGCGAGGCTAAACTGTGACAACCATGTTTCTCTAGCAAAGCAAGCCTTCCAAAGAGGGTAGTATCACTGAACTTTCTCTAAACTGTTTACATTTCTCTACTTTAGTGATCCATTGAAAAGGTCGATATCCTTTGCTCACTAGCCTTAAAAATGCACAGGAAATTTCTCATCCACTTGTATTAATTGTAACCACTCCCCTCAAAAAAACCCACCAGATGAACTATTCAGACACAATTCCATGATTACAGTTCACCACAGTACATCAACTGACAATCACATTGTTACAGCTACCAACTATTTTTTCTGTTCTGTTTATCACTACATCATCTTCCATGCTCCTTTCTTAAAATATTTCTCAAAATACTTACTTTATATATAAAAAAGATTAACATTTGAAAACATAAAAATCTTAGTCCAGTTTCTTATTCTCACTAATCATTATTTAATCACAGATTATGTAGACTCTTGTCCACTTCCATGCAAAGTCTGAAAGAAATAAAACACATGCTTTTGATTTTCAAAATTATTTCACAGTTTTGGGAAAATGAATCCATTTATCAAACACTACAGTCTAACTGTAATTTCTCCATCTCCACCAGTGAAACTAAATATTGCTACAGAGCAGATGAATGGATACTCCAAGTATTTGCCTGACTGGAACGAGTAACAGGCTGTGCTAGGAAGAGTACAACAGCAGGAGGGTGGTCAGACACTGGAACAGGGTGCCTGGAGGGCCTGTGAAATCTCCGTCTTTGCAGATACTCAAAACTCATCTGAACAAGACCTGAACAACCTGCGCTATCTTTGACCAGGAGACTGGACTAGATAACTTCCAGAGGTTCATTCCAATCTATGTGGTTTTATGACAGTCAATCCTAGGACTTGTATGAGTGGGTTCTTTTTCCTTAATGTTAACTATTGCCAAACACTTTAGCATATAGTTTAACACCTATTCTGATTCCCAGCTAAATTAATGTATTTTTCAAGAGTTAAACTTGAACAATTCACATAATACCTTTCATGAGGCTTATGTCTCAATCTTAAAGTAGACTGAAAATACTAACTGTTCTTCAAACAGTTCATGAGGTAGCTTTTACTAGCAATGTTGTGTCAATGGGGAAATCAATGCACAAAGGAGTTAAGTGATTTACACAAGAGGACAAGGAAAGCTTGTCCTATTTGGAGAAAGTCTAGTGTAACAGTATCTAGAAAAGTATATCACAGAGAAAGAACAAACATTTCCTCTGCCTTGACATTCTGCAGGCTTTTAGCCAGCTCCTGCTGGCAGTGAAAAAAAATCACTTTGACTTCCAAGTCAAATATATGTGTTGCCTATATATTGCCCACTTCTCTTCAGTCCTTAAATTTTCTTAGGCTCCAGACCGCCTAATAAAACTGTAAAAACAGTATTTTGATATGTTAGGTAGTACCTGAAAATATGAATGCTACTTTAAAATATTTTTATGTTTTTCAAGTGATATATATGAAAAGCCAGCAAGGAAAGGCAGAAAAAAAATAATTATAATCAAAATTTCAAACAAATTCTTAGCACATGATTAGGTGTGCAACAAGCAGCATTCTTAATGAGTGCAAAAAGCTGAAGTGAGCTACATTTTTCCAGTAAAGTGCTGTTTTTCTTTTTATTAAAAGCCACGTTTTCACAAATCAAGGGAACAAAATAAGCTCATTTCAAGGACAAAATGATGCATGTTTAAATTTTGTTAGTTGTAAATATAGTATTACTATCAAAAGCCGACAGTCATAGATCATTACGTACACTCTGACAAGGCTCCCCGATATCAATTCAGAACGACATGTAGATTAATCATATTGTAGTTTGACAAACTGCATTGAAAAATATGACTCGTACATACAAAATTTGAGAGCTCAGTCATCTACATCAGATAATAAAGATTCAAAGATGTCTTTTCATCAGTGTCATTTGATTTTATCATCGAAAAGGAGCCCTTTTCTTGTGATGAGGTGCTTTCTTTTATGTACCTTTTTTCTTTTCCTCCAGATTTATTCTTATCCATATACTGATATAAAAATGGTGAATAGTAAGGTGGCAATCTGTTTTGTTTGAGTTATAAATAGAGCAAATGGAGCTACTCTCTTTCAAAACTACATGAATCATGCAGTATAACACTAGTCAAGAACAGAAAAAAAAAAAAAAGGGACTTGCTCAAACAAAACACTTACCTACTATGCAAAAAACCTACTATGAAATACTCCTGTAAGAACATATTTTATATTGTACAGCCTGACCTTTAGTATTAATTAGTTCTTTTCAGGTACGCTGAGTCACTTTTACCTAAACAAAAGTAAACGCACATTTTAAATAACCTGCAGAAAATAATGAACCTGAAGTAAGATGCTACACTAGAGCACAAAAGAGAAAGGAAGACCTAAAAAAAGCTACACAAAAAAAAGCTACTTTAATGTTCACAGTAGCAAGAAGATGGTCTATCTTATCCCAGCAAGAAAACAATTACCTATTACACATAGAGGAAAAAGAAATGGTCTAAATAACAGTCTTTCATTGCTAATGATCTCAAGATACATGAAACCACCTAAGGTATCATGCTACTGTTTCCCTCATTAACACACGTTAACCATTCTTCACAACAATTACATTGCTAACTAATGAGCGCATTGAATATTTTACAGCTATAACAACTTTACATTAGATACTTTAGTACAAACAGCTGACTTTTAATACAAAGCTATCGAGCATCAAACCTAAAATTGTTTGCATATTGCCCCTTAAGATTATTGCTGTAACTTAGGAGATAGAAAATATTCTGATATTCCTTCTATTGGTACCTGCCATAGGATACATTAATTTTTAATACTTCATAAATACTACTATTTAACTTCGTATTGTATTACAGAATAGGCACTATTAACAAGTGAACAGTGTGACAACAGCGTGTACAAATGGTCAGTATGAAACTACCCCTGCAATTTCAAAGTACAGCAATTACTCTATTCTACAGAGCCACAGCATTATTGATAATAATTAAAACTACTGTTACTTCTTTTTTATGGATTGCATTTACTATATATTAAATTACAATTCTGAAGAACATACACGTAATGGCTAATCAAATATAAGTGTCAGGAACAAAACTATTATTATTTTTGTCTTCTATTAGTCTTCAGAATAGTTGGAGTAATTTTAAAAGAAAAATACTCTCTAATTTTAACTGAATAGTACTACATACCAATTAATTAGCTGCATCTTTTATTCAAAGATTTTTTTTAAAAAGGTACTCTTAAAATTAATTTTAAAATATTTTCTCTGTTACACATGCAATCTACAGCAACTAAGGGAAAGCTAAGAAAGGGTACTGCACACCATGTCTTCAACTCAGGAGATGTAAAGGCTTGTAACAGCCTTGTTTTCAGTTATTAAATTGTGTGCACACATGAATATATGACTTGCGTTTATCCCAAAACAATTTATTTACAGTAATTTATTAGAAAGTAAATGTCAAGTCCTTACATTAATTTGAAAATGCTTTATTTCTTAGGATTTGCCACATGCACAAAGCTTAAAATTAAATTATGCACACACACATACACTCATACACACATCCTCGTGTGTGTGCCTAGATACTGAACAGAGTTGATGGGAATTCAATAATGCATTCACAATACTGCATGCAGAGATTTTTTTCCTGTCTTTAAAAATCACTGCATAACACTTAAAAATTAACTTAATCTGTGTCCGTAAATGCTAAATAGTTTCTGTATAAACAGATTTACAATATCTTGTACATTTAACTGTGTAAAGAGAGAACAATTTTTTCTTATGCAAAAGCAATAGCACACTCATGCCTCCTCTCATAAACCAGAAGACTTTTAAATTCAGGACTTAAATGCACACATATCTAAAATATTTTGAAGTAAAAGAGTTGTTTTTTTTTTTTTTTTTTTTTTTAGATTTTACTGCAAGCGTTATACACAGACTGTTAATTGCAACATTATTTTATCAATTATTACATTTGTTTTAGGACTGCTGTTATAATAGCAAACAGGTATGGTTTTGGTAATTTTTCATATGAACTGAAAAGCAGAACTGAATAGATACTGTTATGCATACCAATACTTAGAATTTCAGTCAATGCCCACTAATATTAAAAGCACAGTGATTATGACATCATAATTTTCATCTTACTTGTGTCACAAAATGCAGCAATAAGCACATTGAGCAAGCTGTAGCCTTTCATTAACTTTGATCTCCAATGTTACAATTAAAAATAAAAAAAAATCTCAAGTTGTTGCCACAAATTCTTTTTTCTCATAGGAAAACTCAGTAAACAAAGTAGCATTAATGTCTTCATTAAAATAAATTTTTAAAAATTTAAAAGGGAAAACTGAACAACTGAAAACAACAGCTGAAAACTAACAACTATGAACACTCTTTCCTTAATAAAAGCTTGAACCTAACAGGCTGTACTTAAAGAGGTTTAAAGAAAAATACTGATTTTTTAAATAGTTAAACACAGTCTTAAAAATAGGTCCGAAACACAGAAAGCACACTGTAAAAGTGGACACAGGACATTTCTATGCATTACTGCTTTGCTACTCAGTGAACTTATTTTTTGCATTCAGCTTCAAACTAACATTTCTGAACTAGTAAATATAATAAAGATAGTAACATATGTCCCTTTTGAAGCATTTAATTTACTTGTTTTTTAACAAGCTCTGTTAACAATAAACAAAGCAAATATTTCTCCCTTAAGTTTGTTAGTTATGTTCATTAGACTTATCAGAGTCACAAAAGAAAAACTGGGTGCTTGTTAGATACATCGTCAATTGTTTAAGTGTAGTATACAGTTACTGAAGAACCAAAAAGTATGAAATGCATACTCAGGGCTAATGTAAGTTTGCAGGGAAACAGACAAGAAAAAAATCCTAACAAATAATATAACTGATTATACATTTCTATTAAATTAACATTTAATATTAAAATTATAGAACAATAATGAAAATAAAACTCTGGGGATAAGCATCAAATAATCATGAGTGAACAATATGCCAAGTGAGACCTTACTAACACGTTCAAGAAAAAGCCAATGCAGGAGGGGAAGTATGACTACCACAGCAAATGTTTTCCTAGATTTTCTTCATTTTACATAAACATTTCATTCATAGGTCTTGAAAATATGAAACACAATGGTAATCCAGTAATATGAAAATGAATGTACAGCAAATGAAACAAGACTGTAATGCAAGACCCTGCTCCAGTCCTCTCCTGCAAAATCATAGGACAGAAACAACATGCTTCGGTCAGACTGTCACTGTTAACTTCCACAAAAGCTTTTCTGACAGTGCAAACATGACAGCTGCCTATTACAAATCAGTAATTAGACATATTCACTAGGTGATGAGCTAGTCATACGTGAGGCAGCAGAAACTGGCACCCCGGAAATAACCCGAGTGCTGCATGACCAGTGTTCTATCACTATACTTTACTGTAAAGTTTATTAAATTTTTTCACGAAAGAGTAAAACCAGAATAGATGGATAAGGAAAAGGAAGTACTAGATTTCACAAAATTTGATGAGCAAGCAACCTTTCAAAAATTCATCTGTCAGATACCCGCAACTACCTTTTCTTTTTGGAGCAGTACTATTTGCGACAGGATTGTACCATCCTTCATGTTACTTAACTTGTGCTCAAAGTAAATTTAAAATTATCAGTTTCCACATACCCTGCTGTCTTCACATTAGTTTGCTGTTTTGCTCCTCTTAATCAATCCCTAAAAACTTCTTTATTTGTGTTTTAGCAGTTCAAGACTAACTAGCAGATGACTGCTCATCCAGCCTGACGTAGAAAAAAGGACAGTGGACAAGAACAATCCACATCACTTGTCGACATTAGCAATTTTCTGGTTTTTAAAACCATCAAAGATTAACATTTGAGCTTATAAATTCAGGTGCTAATGGAAGGTCTCATCACAGCTAAAGTATGTGTAGAGTGTATTTATCAGATATTAAAGTTAAAATTGTAACTAAGTGACTCAAGTTATGCATGGCACTTTTTTATTTAATATCTACTGCTTTTTAGATTTTAATTTACATAAATACTTGTACATTATTTTAAACTCCTCTACATTTATTGTTTCATGCAATAAACCCAGTTCATGTTGCAAACAAGCTAGTCTTAAATATAAGGGACAAGAAACACCATGTTCAAAATAGCCATTGCAGGCTGCACACATATGATCTGGTATTTACTATGGTCAGACACCGTATGAGACTTAAAATGCTTTTGCATTTAAAAAAATAAATTAAAAAATCCCTATGAAATGTTTATGATATCTAATATTTAAGCTAAATGATAGTAATTATTCATCTTAAGAATCAAAGTTAATTAGATGAGATCAACTCTCAAACTTGAAATACGTGGCAAATTCCTGACTTGACTTATTGTGAGTAGAACTTTATATATTCCACACTTCAGGTAGACCAAAAGGAACTAGCAATATCTTTAACCATAATGAAGTTTTGTTGTGCGAAAAACTATCTAATCTAAAAAACAGAGGCATCCTTTCCCTTCAGAACAGTAAACAAAGACTTAAATACAATGTAAAAACAAGTAACTTAGAACTCATGTTAGCATGTCAAGTGCAGAACTTCTTTCAATTAATTTTCAGACCTACAGCCCTCCTTTTTAATTTCAATTTCCTTCCTCTTTTTTATAAATTATTGTATGTGATGTTCATTAATATCCATTTTGCAATTTAAGAGGATGTCTAAATTATAGAGAATTTTGCCACCTCAAAGATATAGCTTATATAAGTAAGAAAGAAGACCTAAACAAATATTTGAAGAAATTTCTTTTAAAAACTAACATAACAAGCTACCCTGCAAAATTATTACAAGAGGGTCAAGAACGACATGGCCTTGACAAGAAATACCATTTAATACCCCTCAAATTTCACCAACCTGATAAGTGTTTTATCATTACAAAGCACACAGTATCACTGTACGACATCAAAATAATAAATGCAAATTATTTCTTGTTGCAACAAAAAAGAACACCCACCGTGCAAACGCAACTTCCTAGAGCCCATTATTTACAAACATTTCATTTCTTCTCCATCCCTTCCTCCCCTATGATTTCCCTTTTCTTTCTTATTCCTACCTTTTGTTTTTGCTTTTCTTCTTCCTCCCTCTTACTACCCACTTCTGTTTCGTCATCTGTTCTCATTTGTTACTTTCTTTCAGCTGGTAGGATGTGAAGCCTGAGGCAGAGGTCCCATTTAGCCATGTCTGAGAATATCAAGTAATTCTGGCTATGAAAGCCAGCTACCACCTGGGAAGGGACGGAGGGGGGCTCTAAAGTCACCAGAAAAGCCTGCCCAATAAAAGTCAGCCTCGCAGCCTGTAATTATAACTTCTCATACACATACACTGGGGCCTTGGCAACCGCCCAAGCTTTCCTTTTTCCAACCCTTCCCCTCCTGTTCATTCTCTGCATGCTAGTAAATACGTAAGAAACTCAGGTGGTAGTCAATACTTTGGTACACCTCCAGTCTTATCTTACTGCCTAAGTGACAACTTCTTGCAAACAGACAGCACATCAACTGTGAAAGAGTATTTAAAAATGTGCACGACACACTAATAATCTTTTTCAGTACTTCAGAGCTGTTCTATTCAGTGAAGTAAAGAATGCTTGAGCAGGATTTTTAAGATATACTGCAGTTCCAGTGTAGTTTGTAAGGTCAGTGTTCATGGGTTTTTTTGCAATTGCAAATACATGCCTTATGCTGGAAGTACTATCACTGGTGTGCTCACTGTTAACAAAACATTAAGAATGGCCGTTAAACTAAATGAAATTATGTCAGAACAATATTTTTAACTGAACTCTTAAAAATCTGTACAGGCTGCACACATTACTAGTGCTACCATCAAGTGAAATTTACTGATATGTTCATCTCACTGTAACACACACTATTTCACCAGTTACACGTATCCTACACAGTGTATGTGAAACAGATGCATCCTAACTGTAGTCAGTACATGAACTGCTGACACATCGAAAAGATGTTGGCAGACTAAAGGGGTCTTCTTTAGAATATGCATAATATTTCTGATGTGCCAAACTGCAAAGGGTTTTTTGTCACATTCTGCCACATGTAAAATTTAATGGACTTTCTCTCATAATTTGGCGTATTTAACAGTGAGCTCTGTTCTCATGGACAAGACCATACCTCGTGTAAATGCATTACAGCAACAATGAAGAAAGGACATTGTGCCAACGTAGTGGCTTTAAGCAGAAAAAAAACCAAAAAACAAAACAACAACAAAACAAAGCACACACAAAAAAACCAAACACTCCCCAAACAACAACAAGAAAAACACAGAAAAGCCCCAACCCATAAAACACTGAAATCAGTAGGATAAGTATACAGATTTTGAGTTGCAGCCTTTGTTGAATGATTTCTTGAAATACTACAAAACATAAGATGAACCATTATGATTAATTCTGGACTTGAGGTTTAACAAAGAAAGAAGGTGACAGTGTCCTTTGACACAAACTCGTTTCACAAAATGAATTGTATCATTATTACAGACTGCTTATTGCTTACTGAAGGTAGTACCGAAAGCATCCAACACACACACACACAGAGCTGTACTTTCAGCATTAACTTAGCAGTAGTTGGCACAAGATATGCTCTAGTTCTTGCTAAAAGGAAACAACTCAAATGGGAAGTATGATTATAATCTTACACGTACTGAGAAGTCTTATGAAAAACAATTCTTAAAGGCAAATCCAGTGGGCACAGAACATTTCTCAAGACATCCAAAGTAATGAATCAGCCCAAATTAATACCTTAATTTACTTTCTCAAACTGTGATATATTTATGAGATAACTCAAAAATTAAAAACACTATGTACCATGAACCTACAGGGAAAGCACTTCATACTATTTTCAAAAGACTACAGAATTAAACATCTGTCAGCATGCAAACTACCTCTGAATTCATTCAGTAAGTAAAATAATCTATGCTTACATTACTGAGGGATGACTACATAATATCGATGCCAGATTAAAGCCAAACGCCATTATGGCAAGTTTTGTGCTGTGTAGCCAATAAGTGCAGAACAGAATGACCATTTTGATTCCTATTAGTTGCTGTTGTTCCTCTATCACTGCAATGCTCTTCCACAGCAAGTGGTCTAAACAAGACCTGTACCAGATTAAGAGCAAACCAGTGCCTTCAAAAAATGTACAGGTGGCATTATTACCACCAGATGACTCTATGTGATTCACAATTGCAGACTTACCACAGTTAATTTCTACCTTGAAGTCAGTACACATTTCAATAGTATTTGTCTTCTAAAGGACTTTTTTAATACATTAGATATCTAGAAGTATTTTTATTCAGTGTTCCAAATCCATCTTCCCCTTCAAGACCCTCTTCTGCCACATTCAAAGATCTTCACCTGTATTAGCTTAAACACTTCTAATGTGATATTTTCCTCTAATTACAGCACACTAAAAATAAGGAGCCATTGTTTTGGGACTGGGATGGTCATGGAGGGCTCTTTGCTCATTTTCAACAAGAATTGACTTAGACCTTTCTAACAACTATTAGCTGAAAAGGGTGGCCGACTGACCTTTTTATTCTTTCTGAGGTCTACTGTTCTGATTAGCTTGTATTTATACAATAAAAATATCAATCTACTCTTTATTTAGTCATATTTTTTCTCAGCTTTACATCTACTCAAATTTCTCTTACAGTAACTTCCCAGAGAAGTTCAGAAGATTTCAGTACTCCTGCTAAGATTCAGAACTTTCATTTTAACATTGCAAGTAGTTATTTAGCTTTGCAGCGGGAAATGTGATCCAACAGTAAAGCAAATATAAATAAAGTGAATTCTTTACACATTCAGAATTTTTAAAAAGGAGGTCTCAAAAGTAAATATGGATGTAAACTTCACTTTTACCTTTCTAAACATGGTCTAAATGGTATGAAAAAAGGAGGAACACATCTAAATTTGAAACAAATGCAGAGGAGTCAGTATACAAAAAAAGAACATAAACCCTGCAGAGTTCCGTATTCCCTGCAACTAGTCATGCACTTATCCCCACAAGTCACTATCATTTTAGATAGAAGTTGGATAAGCATGTTAGAACAAAATGTAGAATACTGTGGATTAAGAAGCAGATGCACAGTCTCACATTAGTATTAAAAAGCAGACTTCTCACAAGGAATTTTTTTTTTTTTTTTAAAAAAAGAAAACTAAAAACCAACAGTGGAGGGAGGTGGAACAACAATTTAGAATAAATGGCCTAATAATATGAAAAAGACCTCAATTTGTAGAGGCATGAAAGATACCTCTAAAATTATGCAATGCTTTATGAGAAGCAACTCAAGGTAAACAAAATTAGCTTAATACAGAAGGCTGCATTATTTATAAAATTTAGGCAGTTTCTGGTGTCTGGGTTTTTTTATTTTTTAATTTGAGCCTAAAGCTAGAGCTACAAAACTTAGAAAATGGGTATATCACATTAAGCAGCTCTAGTAAAGTCTATACAGATCTAAAGAAAAAAATAAAAATAAATAAAAGACCCTTTCTTCAGAGGGGTCTCACACACACTTTTTTCCATTGGTTGCAAATCCAGACAAAAATGCCAAACTAATTCAGGAAGACATTTTTGTTTCGGCTAGGGTTTCATTTTTTGCCAATTAGAACATTAACTTTCAGAAGATAAACACACTACCTGAAGCTACATCTGAAGTGATAAAGCAGTTAAGGGAACAAAAATTATGGGCAAAATGTAACAGAGTGGTTCTAAATTTTTAGGTCAAAGTACTATGAGGACTCAGATGGCACCACAGCTGAAGTTGTATTATACTTTACTGTTCACAGGAACTTTACAATTGCGAGTGCCCCCTTACTTAATAAAAACAATAACAGAAATAATAAAGAAGTCACACACGCATAGCAAATTAATTCCCATTTAATTAGATTGCAACAAGATGAAAATCATATACAACTTTCTCTTTGAATCTAAAAATTTATTTTGAATTTTCTTTTTTGGTGGATTTGTACCAATTTCTCTGTTGCTCAGAGATGAAAAGAATAAACTAAACTAAATACACTCTTCTCCAAAAGATATGCGAATACTAGTCACTGATTGCAATTATCCTATGCATGAAAATTATAATGATTTTAAACTACATGGTCACTTAAAATAGAAGACTCTGAGGTCAATTAATGCAAGAGTAAAACTTGAAAAGTTGCATAAAAGCTGAACTATTATACAATCAAGAACAAAAGGCCTGCCACAAATGTACAGAAGAATCTCAGAACACCAGTATTTTTTTTAAGGCAAATATTACTGTTTCTGTTAATTCTGCACTATCTTCCAAATCTGCACAGACACTTCAATTTTGCTGAGTCGATACTGAAGTATGTAAAGCTTTTCCAACTGGTAATAAAACTGATGGAGATCTTCCTAAGCAAGTTTCATCCTGTTTTTATTCTAT
>JAAGAY010133714.1:2031-19424 GCA_011801015.1 Ardeotis arabs
TACCAGAATGAAAAATTATACCCATCTTCCTACCATACCCTTAGTTGTTCAAAATCTGAACTCTGGCCCTTGAATTTGTATCAGAAAACAAAGAGGGATTCCACTTAACTGTACTACTGCAAAGCCACATGTATCATGAGTGTACGGAGTAGCGTCCAGCTTTGGCCTCCTCAGTAGAAAAGAGACAAGGACACGTCCTTGGCCAGCACAGGCCAAGCTGGTCAGTGGCTGGAGCATGTGGTATATGAATAGAGGTTGAGAGAGTAGGGCTTGTTCAGCCTGGAGAAAGAGTGTGAGAGGGACATCCTACTGCTGTCTACCACTACCTAATGGGAGGGTACAAGGACAGTAAGGCCTGGCTCATCTCAGAGGTCCTCCAGGCTAGGCTGAGAGGCAACAAATGCAAGTGTGAACACGGGAAATAACAACTTGATACAAGTTGTTTTGTTCTTTCTTTTCAATTGCATGGGTGGTCAAACTATGACGGAGTCATAGTTTGCTAGGGGGATCTCCATCCTTCAAAATACTGCTGGGACAAGACCCTCAGATCCTGCTGTCACTGGACCCGCTTTGAGCTGGAGGTAGGACTAGAAAATCTCTGGTGGTCCTTTCCAACTTGAATGACTCCATTAATTTCACTTTCACATAAACTCAGGACATTTCTAGTGAAAGCAGCACTAGAATCAGGGAACTCAAATCCAAAGAGAAACATTTCAATTTCTGATGATTTCTGAATACTTTTGCCAAGTACTGATTACCTTCCTTCTGCAAGGAAAGTACGTGTTTGCCTAACACTATCTCTCTGAACTCTACCTAATGACTTAAAGAGTAGCTTTTTATTCAAGAAGCAAAATTTCTTCCAAGCAGTTAACAACAGTAATTCTCTCTGAAGTATTATTTAGTGATAGCCACAACCACCTTTAATCAGTCTTACTTTTTATCTGCCTTTCAGTTAATACATTACTCATGCTTCACCTCTTGGCAAGGTATTTTTACTATTATTATTACATGAAAAGCACTTAAAACAAGCTCTTTGCTTTGTTTCATTTGGAATGCAATATTTTAACTCAAAACAGGCTTTGTTTCACACTTTCAGTAATACCATGTGAGGGAAATACCTACTCCAGGCTTTTACAAAATAGGTTTTAAGTAGGGAAGTTAACTACTGTGTTCTAAGTTATTTCTTCTGGATGTTGTTAAATATAACACTGTTAAATACAAATGAATTTAACAGTAAATAGGGAACTTCTATTGCTGCTTCTAATCCACTGTTAGAAACCTGGAACTTCATGTATCTTAACCCAAAAGTACTGGAAATGTAAGATGACAGGTATTTTACCCTACTCAATCTTTCCAGCTTTTAATTCCATTCATAAATGTTGCCCTGCCAACACAGAATGGAAAAAAGCTATCCCTATTATAATAAAATTACAGTGTTTTTCCTTGCCATAAAAGTAGGACAAAAGTATGCATTTAACACCTGGGTTCAGTTACCTTGATTCAGCACAATGGTTACTCCAGCTAGGCAGACACAGGAGGTCTAACTTCTCCTCTTCATCATCTTCATCAGTGCTCTCAGTACAGCTCTACTCAGTATTACTCTACATGCACAGGCATGTAATTTACAATTATTTTTAAACCCAGAGAGAACAACTTATATAAAATAGCAACATATTTAGATTCTGCAGTGATTGGTCTTGGGATATTTGGAGAAAGTATTAGCCATGGACAAAGAATAAGCTCAACAGAAGAGGATTCTAGAAAGCCCAACATCACATGGGGAGCATGAAATAAAAAGCTCTTCTGGAGGAGGCATGGAAAAAAAGAGTCAAAATCATGTTCTACTGATGGAGAAAGACCTTTAAGATCAATAAGAAAGAACATGCCTGTGTTTGGGCTAAGTGAAATAGCTCCCTCTTCTGTAGCATTTTATAACACAAACTACCTCTAAAAGGATTAAGATGTTCTGGTCCTATGAAACCAGCACAAACTGATTTGAAGAACTATAGCATCAGTGCATTCAAGCATTTATTATAAAAACTGAGGAAAAAAGTAAAAACTGATGAAAACAGTAGTCTAATTTTTTTACTTAACACTTTACGTGATTAACTGGCTAAATATTGGTCCTGAAGGGTGTGCTGCTCAACAGTCTTTCATTCGAGTCTGCATACTTGTTTGAATTTTGTCTGCTGTCCAAAAAAGTTAACTGCAGCCTACTAAGCAGCAGCATGTGTGTTTACTTAAGCTTCCTGTAAAAACATTCATATCATTCCAAGAGTGACTAAATGTTTTCCATCTTCATAGTTTGCATTCCAGCCTTCCCCGCCCCTCCAGTTCATTACATGAAAAATATCAGTCCAGAGTCCCGGGGAAGAGATTTTCCTTCCTGGGTTTGAAATACCTAATGCCTTGCAGGATTTTTTTTCCCCAGCCTTTAGCTATCTGAGTTAACAATCAGGGTTCAACAATTCAGCATCACATAACTATTTATAAAACATATGCAAGGACTAAAGATTATATAATTTTCTAACATCAAATAACTCTGAAAGTACATTCAGTAATACTTCTAAACATATAGTTCAGTTTAGCTGGCTTTTGTTTCAAATTTTATTAATACTATCAATCTGAAACTACTTAAATATGTATTTTTCCTAGAAAGTAACTATTACAATCAAAGACTATTTTTAATGTTGCAAACTGAAGCAGCTACCTATGAACCAAAACTGCATGGGGAGGTTCCTTTTTTTTTTTCAGTGATGCAAAACTTTCCACTCCCAAGATATGAAGTTAAAAACTTTTATCTGTCATAATCAATTCTTCCAGTTTTTAGTTTAATAGGCATGTATACTCTTCAAATAGATTTTAATGCAGATAAGACTTTTTTTTTTTTTTTGCACAATTTTAGGTGGAGTGACACTAAGAAATAACCAGCTTTATTAAAGCAGACTCAATGAAACCTATCAAGAAATGTCCAAACAGATTAAGAAGGCCATTCAGTTATCGCTACTAGGTGAAGATACAGCAAACACCCTAAATTAGCGTGCATCTGGGACAAATCTATGAGTGCACTGAAAAGAATTAATTAGAGGATCCATGAGGTTACCTGTGAGAGAGACATCCTTAGCTGCATTGATGTATGTATTCATCAGAATTCTTTGGTTATTTATCTTTTCAGTAGTCTTCCACTGAACTTAACAATGAATCACTGAAAACCAGGAAAATGTTATTTTATACAACTACAGTTTTCCTGACTTTCTTAAACTCAGAGAGACTTTCATTGGCAGTAGGTTTCATTATACCCTGGATGGTGTGGTTCAACAGGCTCAGCTGCCTTGTCTAAAACCACTACACTAAATCATGATCTGGCAAATGTAAGCCCAATTCGCTACAGCACAGCGTTTGCATCCCTTAATTGACTTTGATGAAAAGGCTGGTTGAGAACTACAGCACTGCTGCTGAACAATAACTTATACTTCACGCTCTAAGGAAATCTCTGGACCCAAATCCTGTGCCGGTGAACACTGCTCACTACCACTGACTTCATTCTGAATGAATCAAATTTCTTTTCACTCGGCTCTGCTGCCTGTTTTTACTTAATGAAGTGCTGGACACGCTAAAGGAACTGAACTGAATTACATCTCAGCTAGAGTTTGGAGCCCTTTATTGATGAAAATGTTAATTTGTTTTTGTGAAGATAAAGTGTCAGCCATAATGACAGCAAAGTAACACGGGCCTTATTCATGAAAATCCTCTGAGGGGGTTTTGTTTAACACTTAATTTCTCATTCACAGCTTATGCTGGCACCCTGCCACCTGTACCTGAGGGCTCTCACGCAGGAGGACATACCGTGGATAACCAGTCACTGCGTATCAGCAGACTGGGCTGTAGCTTTCCCTATGAATAGCCTGAGCCTCTGGGAGATGCAAGGGAACAGAAGCGACCACAGACCTCCCGAGGGGACATTTTTGGCACTGGTGCCAGTGCTGAGCACTTGTATTTATTATCTTGTTAAAAAAAAAAAAATAAAAAAATCAGGTATTTGCATGCTATGCTACCCAATATTTACTTACTGTCAACACAATTGTTATTCCAATTTGCAGATGGTTGTCCACAGATGGAGATGGCCTGAGGGAAACATGGTTATTTCTATCACTGTAGCTTGTTTGGTGATAATCAGATGCTATTACATATTGACACTAAATAGCTATTTTAAGCTCCAGTATTCACTTTATTTTTGGTAAAATTCATTTAAAATGGAATTGCTACTTATACCACACCAATTTTATTAGAAAATAAACAATTGTTAGCCCAACAGAGAAGTCAGCAGCTCTGTTAGCAGCAGCACTAACAGCAGCCTGATTGCCAGTGGATCCGGTTACCTCCAACAGGACAGGTACACTGAGCAGCTCCTATGAAGAATCTCTGAGTCTAAAGAAGTTTGAGTGCATACCAAGATTTTACAGTCCCTTAAGGCACTTGAAAACTTACTTTCTCCCCTCTACCTAGCTGTCTGTTTTCATTAAGTCTGCAGAAATGGGTTCTCTTTGAGACTTTCTTGCACTGCAAGAAGCCACTGGCTCTAAAACTGTGGGGAAAGCACAGACGGCCAGTATGATTACCTAAGTCTTGGCTTTTAATGAAGACAGTCTGGAAAACAAAGAAAGAAAAAACAGACTAAATAGATAATAGATTAAACAAACAAAGGCAAATCTCAAAGGACCAATATCATTACAGCAGCTACAGAAGCTATACAGAAGCACTCATCAGAAGATTACAACTCATTTTTTGTGGTGGATCCACAGAACATGATGGGCCTGCTTTTCCCAGCTCTCACCAGTGAAAGGAGGTGCCTGTCTTGAAAAGCTGTGTTGACACAAGAGCTTGAGTTTGGGGACAGGGTGATGAAGAAGGTCTTTCCCTCCACACTACACTGTCTCAAGGTGCCTCTAGCCTCATGCCTCATTGGTAACCCTTGCTTTCTGCCTTCCCCCTCATCCCCTAGACACACTCGCCTTGAACTAGCCATCCCCTTGCTCACTCCTTGGGCTTTTATCTATACACCCCTCACCTCAGCACAGCCCACAGGCATTGCTGTGTCAGAAAACTGGCAAGACGTGACAGGGGTAGACATACTGTATCAAGAAGTCTTGCCAGAACAGCTTTGATCACTTTGATGTTTACTTAAAAAAACCCAGCTGCTATACATTGATGAGCCACAGTCACCACTTGCATAAACACTGAAAGCTACACACGAATTACTATTACTGCTGTCAGTTATGTATGCAATTTCCTGAGCTAATCTCCTTTCACCAAGGCTGAAAATACAAACTGCAATGCCCTGAATGCACCAAAACAACAATCTTAGTCACAACATGCCACAGGAGGAGTTCTGTTTTCCTCAACAACTTCCTGCTTTCCTCTAAAACATGTCTTCCCTCTTGCAATTCAATTTCATTCTTTCTTGTCCTATCCTTTTCTTTGCAACAACCTTTCAGGCATTTGAAGACTGCTATCTTCTCATTCAAACATCCTGATTTTCTCTTTATGCTCAAACGAATTTATTCAGTCTGTCTTCCTAGCACACATTTTGCAAAGCTTTGACTGCTCATAGCTCTCCTTCTGACTCTTTCCAGCCTGCCGACATCTCTTTCAGAGGAGCAATGTCCACAAAAGGACCAAGGGCCCACTATATCAGGTAGGGACATATCCACCCATAGGAAAGAGAGCAAAAAGGATTACTTCAGGTCTTGCAAACTGTACTCCTGATCGTAATTTCAGCATGGTGTTTCTCTTCTCAAGGCTCTGTTAATCCATGCCCAACTTCTTCTTTCCCATTAATCACCAGACTTCTCCTGGAGAACTGCTATTTAACAATTACTCTGGTTCAGGACTCATGAAGAATCTCCCGCAAGTGTAATGTGTTACATCTTCCCGTGTTGAATTTCGTCAACATTTTTCTGCCAACTCTGCTTTAAAACCAGCATACAAATTCATACTCTGTTCTCCAAGATACTGGTTGCCCTTTTTAGCTTTGCTGTCGGTAGATAAAATAAATTTAGCTTCAATCTGAGCTAGCGAAAACATCAAGCTGGACCAGCACAGCTACTAGTGGATACCAACCACAATGCAACTCAAGAAAGGCTACCCACAAGACTAAATCCATATACAAACCTATCGTATTGGCGTGCCACTCTCATATGTACCCCTGCCCTCCACACATGTACCCATGTTTTGGTCCCTCCCTTGCAGCCCATCTCCCCCGGGAGCTCCAGTGTAAAGCATCTCAAGCACCTGACTCACCCTTCCCCTTCCACCAGCAGCACTGGTAGACAAGACTTAAGTATGGAAGGGGTGAGTGGAGCTGAACAGTCACCCTCTCCTCCAAGTCCAGCAAACTCCAGACAAGCATTCAGAACAGTACACATTTCAAACCAATTTGGCTGTCCAATCAACACTGGAACGTGTATCCTGTGGGCTACAGACACACATTCGGATATACTCTATGAGTACATATACAGCAGCCTGTGAAGAAGCACTAGAAAGGGTTTACTGTGGGAAACTGACACAAATCAATTCTGTATGGTAATATTACATATCACAATTGCTACTCCTGGATCTCTAATTTAGAAAGCTGTGAACAGCTACTCGTGTATACCTTCAGTCTCTAGAACCATTGCACTCCAGTTTTCCCACAGCTGTAATATGAACAGTAGGATTCTCTTCATGGGGTAGTGGGAATGTTCTAGTTCAGTCTGAATTTATTGCATTCACAGGATGAATACACTTGTGTACTGACATACTGTGCTGATATTTCAAGAACCTGCGCTCACGGAATTTCTACTACATTATATTTGATTTTCTGACTGCAAAATTTTTTGACAATGCAATCCAAAACAATATTATCCTTATGTAGCTGCAGGAATATAAACTTACCTATAAGAGTAGATACTTTTTTTTCATTGAAACTGATTATAAAACAGCCAGGAAATAACTGAATTGGCAGAATTGTTGGCACAGCAGGATTTTAGACTGAATTTAGAGCAGGGAAAGTCAGAAGTGACTGATACTAATAACTGTTTACTCTGCATGAGCTGCAGCCACGCCAGATCCATAAACAGCTTTGTTAGAATTTGTCCATCAGTCTCATCTCTCACAAACCAGTCTATCCTTCAACACTCCAAACAAAATAAATGATAGAAACATCTTTGACTAAATATTTTGCTTCACATACTAAAGAGCTAATGTATTTGACCTATTTAAAGTAAGTTCATAGAACTGAAACTGGCCCTTGGCAAGTTGGATCTTTTTTACACGTAAACAGAAGTCTGATGAGAAATAAACACATAGTTAAAAAATAGTGATAAATATATAAAGTCTCTGCCTTATTATTCTTGATCTGATGCCTGTTTTTAAATGGAAATATGGGCTTGAATTGGTCCATCAGCAACTACATTGACAAAAATAGGAAGTTTTGAACAGGCATCAGTGTTCTACTTGCTTTAGAGCTGAAGTGTAATTAAGATACTAGAAGAAAAATAATTGTTTCCTGCATTCTGCACTAGTCCCCCAAAAAGTCAAGTAGTTTATGCAAAAACTAAGAGCTATAGCTTAATTAAGAAATGTAACATACAACACATGTAAGAACAGAAAAGTAGAGTGCATTAATGATGAAATTGTATAATACAACATTGGAATTACTATACACCGTCATTTTAAACTGGTCTATAAAAAGAACATTATTTCACTATGTTATAGTCTCTATCAATTGAACATTTTACAGCATGAGTTGAGATGTCAGTGAGAATTGGAAGCCATTCAAAAGACAAGTGTAAAATGACGTATGTGTATTAAAATCACTAGTAAACTACTATCTCAAAATCATCTGCTAAGTTTACATTAATTTTGTCAATTTATTGAACATATCACTAAGTTATGCTTTCTTCACGACATATGTATTTTGGTTTTCTATTCTGAACAGGAAGGAAATAAGAAATGCAGAATCATAGAATGGTTTGGATTGGAAGGGACCTTCAAAGGTCATCTAGTCCAACCCCCCTGCAAGGACCAGGGACATCTCCAATCAGATCAGGTTGCTCAGAGCCTCATCCAACCTGGCCTTGAATGTTTCCAGGGATGGGGCATCCACCACCTCTCTGGGCAACTTGTTCCAGGGTTCCACCACTCTCATTGTCAAGAATTTCTTCCTTATGTGCAGTCTAAATCTGCCCTCTTTTAGTTTGAAACCATTACCCCTTGTCCTATTACAATAGGCCCTGCTAAAAAGTGTCTCCCCATCTTTCCTATAGGCCCCCTTTAGGTATTGAAAGGACACTGTAAGGTCTCCCTGGAGCCTCCTCTTCTCCAGGCTGAACAGCCCCAGCTCTCTCAGCCTGTCCTCATAGGAGAGGTGCTCCAGCCCTCTGATCTTATGGCCCTCCTTTGGACTCACTCCAACAGTTTCATGTCTTTCTTATTTTGGGGGCTCCAGAACTAGACGCATTACTCCAGGTGGGGTCTCACGAGAGCAGAATAGAGGGGCTGAATCACCTCCCTCGACTTGCTGGCCATGCTTCTTTTGATGCAGCCCAGGATGTGGTTGGCTTTCTGTGCTGCAAGCACACTTTGATGGCTCATGTTGAGCTTTTCATCCACCTGTAACCCCAAGCCTTTCTTGAAGGCCAGGCTGGATGAGGAAGCAATGTTTTTAAGGCCTGTCTTCCCACGGCATACTTACTTCTCCAGTTCAGTCCAACTACAAGGGGAAAACCAGAGAACAGATATCTAAAGAAGCCCCTTGCCTAGTGGGTTAGCAAGCAATAGCTGTATTGCAAAGAAAGTAGACAGTACATCTTTCTACCCATGCATCAAATTCCAAGTAGAAACACTACTAATCTCAGATTTAAGTCTCAAGACACATGGTGCTATATGACCTTGAAGGTGGGCCATAAGCCTATGGTTAATGCACAACTCCCTGCTGCCATCTGCTCAAACATTTCCTTTTTAAAAAAATAATTTTAAAATACATACTATGCAGATAGCCAGCATCTAACAGATTATTATTTTTTTCATAATGTTATGGGATTTTCTTAATGTAAGCTTTCAAAGAAAAATGTTAACAAATTCAGAAAGATACAAAAGTCTCTGTAATTAACAAATTTCCAATCTAGCAATACATTGATCTCTAACATATGTAAATATTTTTATGCAGGCTGCTAATCACAAGGCTTAGCAGCCTTGAGCTTGTTTGATGCCCTAAAACATAACTTCAAGAAGTTTGCTAGTGCCCTTGATTAATTAATTTCTCAGGGATTTTTTTTATTTATTACTATTGCAAGACATTGTTAAGTCTTAGATGCTGAAGTAAATTCTCATAAAGTCATCTGAAGCTGCTTCTTGCAAATGGTATTTTTTATATGTTGGGTTCTAGCATCTAAGCTCACTGCTGAGTTTTAACAGCCCAGATTTTTGATCCTTAAAATATTCCCAAATCTAAATCCCTGTAATTAAGTAACTTGGCATTACAGAGTATAATAATCTGTTTTGTTTGGGTTTGTTCACTGTCGGGGAAGGAAAGGAAGGAAGAAGAGAGGATTCAAGTGTGTTTTCAGGTATCCTCTGACCACTTGTACCCAAGTATGCTCAAGTCCCCTCCCAGCATGAACTAAAACTGCTTCCACTAATTGCTGGCTCCATCATTTATGTAATTTCATTACCTCTTGATTGTTTACTTGTTAGTATGTGCTATCAAAGAAACATCAAGTCAAATGTGACGCTTTTAAATTCTAGGAAGTCACTCAAAATACCATTCAATATTACTCCCTTCCAGATGACACACTCAAAATCAGATGACTACAATTAAGTGTATGTCATACAACAGCCAACATGACAAACAAAATAACAACTCAGATTATTTTCTGAGAAAATACAATTAAGATGACACAAGAATCTCATTTAAACATTGATTCCATGGTGCTACTGTGTCAGTCTTGACATAATTTGTATCATAGGTATAATTTAACTCCCTGCCACTCCCTCAACAACAACAAAAAAATCAGCTTTTATGGACTTAAACACTTGCTAGCTACTTCTGCTTCCAAGAGTATAAACATGTTATGGCACAGAATTACCTAAGTCCAGATGAGCTAACTTCTGTCCTGAAAGCACTGTATAGGCGTTAATATGTGATACGTTAATGAAGCACCAGCTTGGCTACGTTGCAACCTTTAGTAATAAATGATAGAAGCCAACTTTCTACCCTGTGTTCGCTTCCCACGGTTCATCATAATTATCTCAGCCTGATCTAGATAAACATTTAATCCAATTATCTCTCATCAATTTTCTCCACCCTGGAACAGGAAAAAAAAAAAATGGACATTTATCTATCTTTCTCTCATTGGTGGAAAATACTTCATCAACCTCTCTCTTCCTGTACTACCTTCCCAGGCTTCCTTACATACACACTAAATAATGAGGGGGGTCAGCACATACTCTGTGATATCTATCATGAGGGGTTCACTGGGGTTTAAAAGCAGTTAATCTGCTTCCTCATTGTAAAATTAATCCAGTGCCAGTAGCACCTCTTTACAATTCACTAGCAGCTTTTTTTACATTATCAGACGCCTTCTTCATATACTGTGATGTGAATTTTGGAATGAAAGCGCACCTGTAAGAAATCTTTATGCTCCTCATATTTATCCTAAAAAGTAAGTATCCTAGTGAACTTGGATGGATACTGCAACACAAGAAGGGCCCTGAGACACATGCAGTTACACAAAAAGCATTGCATTCTATCAGAGACCAAACAGGAAAAACATACATGGTAGCTCACTGCGCACCTACAAGCATTTGTACCCTGTGAAGATGGCTCTGCAGACAGGTCTAGATTACCATTTCTAAATTTAGCAATCTAGTATTTTTCATGATGAACAACTACTGCATAAAAAGCAACTCTGAACATACATATAAAAATATATATTATTTTTTTAAAAATGTTATTTTTTTAAAAAAGTATCAGCTTGCAAGTCTTCACATTTCCATTTCCAGGCTGGGCAAGCATTTACCATACGGTTAAGTTAAAATCTCAGTCAGTTATACAAGATATATGTACTTCCATAGATAATGAAAACTACATTTTAAACTCTAAAAATTAATCTGTCTCCCAGATACCATCGTCCTTTGTACATTTCACTGAAATAATGTTTTGTTCATACAATAATTATGTCCAATATCAAACTACATTGCACAAAGAGATGTTTAGTTGTAACTAAATGAAACCAATGAATAAGAAACCAGGAATAATCCAATTATCAGTAATACCAGCCGATGAACCTTTTCATCTTCTAACTTCTCCTATATCTATCGATAAGCATTAAGCATAACTAAGAGTAAAATTAGTTAACAATGCTGATCTTAAATGATCTCTTACTGTACTCTTTTGGGCCACAAGAGTATCAGCCATTGCCACATACAGGTGTAGATAAACCATGCCTCCTCCTCTCCCCTAGTTTGTTCAGTTACAGGCCATGCTGCACCAACTACTTCAATCCTCCACAGTTCTCAAGTAAACCGGGAATTACCAAGTAAGAAGCAGTCATGAGAGATGGAAGCACAATACAGGACACAGATCTTACCCTCGCACACCGGGCAGCACTCCCCGGGGACTTTAACAGGATTTAGGCAGCTCTGCCCGCAGGCTGTTGCAACGCAATGCGGATCTCCATTGATGCACTGGCAGAAAGTACAGTCGTCCTCCCGCCAGCGGTCTCCGTGAGCTTGGATCTGACCATTGGCATAGCACCCAGCAGGGTTATTGACTGGATAAACTGGGTCTGAAATGAGAGAAATCGCAAGAAAACAAGAAGTTTTATCTTGTCTTTTTCGCCTAAACTTTACATATAAGTAACTGCGATACCATGATTTCACATTACTTCGAAAGGGTTAAGTGCAGCCACTACCAACCTTAAAAGAACAACAGGGTGGTACACAGTGGTAGAATAAGATAGGTAACAACTTAGATATTTCAGTATTGAAATTGACTGTCAAAAAAGTTAAGTCAACTTATATTGAACATTCAAAAACTCAGATATTTTTAACTATTTCAACTGAAATTTTGTATGCAACAAGCAGATCTAGAATGGCAAATATATCTACAAATGGCTGGGATATGTTTTTAAGGAGGCTTAATTTTCAGATTTTCTGATTCTTTTATTTGAAACAAAACTGATCTTAAATCTACTGATCCACTTTTTGTACCAACTTAACAAATTCTAAGGGGACCTGAAAACACCTCAATGAACTACTGGAACGTCTCCTGTCACCATTGCACCGCTATTTTATAGATGAGACCTCTGGCATGTTTCCCGCCAGAACATGAAATCTGCCTTAAGCTACATCTCATCACAGTTTTGGAAATATACTAGTCTTCCTGGACAGATTATCTGGCTCACTTTTCCATTTCATTTCAGTCGGAGCTTTTTACCCTTAAAAGCTACAAGGCCCATTTACCTGCTAGTAATCAAGACCCAGATATTTAAATCACAGAATTTTTGGGATATACTTTACACGAGATTTCTCATCAGGTTTCATGCAAATAAGTAATGTAACTCTATACATGCTAATTCATGACTTGAAATTAAAGCAGCTTTTACCTTTCAGTAAGAACATATTTTAGTCTTCTGAAATGCGACAAGTGACACTGATATTAATAGTAAAAATATATGCATTACGCGTATATATTTAACTTACGGTGGCTAATAAAAAAATAACTGTTGGACTCAAAAATTAAATATCTGGGAATGTACAGCAATCAGGTCAAATTTTCAAACCAAACAATAATAGGAGTTACATATTAAAGCAAATTCATATATACTAAAAACAATAAATGGAAGTAAAAGCATTATTTTTAGCAGATATCAGATAGCAGACATCAAATAAGGCTAAACATGTCATTTACCCATAAATCAATTTTCAGAAAGTGTTAGCTTTGAAGGATTTGGGAGAAAAGAGATGTTCTATCTAAAAGAAGATAAAAAAAATAATTCAATGAAACTTGGAATATTTTTCTGAAGTTTCAATGCCCTTTGGAAGGAAGGCAATCCCTGTTAAGTGTAGATAAACCCAGTAGCAGTGCTAACAGCTGTTGTCTTATTATAAGCCACTGTATCAGTTTATGACACTATCAAACTCTGAACATTCAGAGTGAAACCGCGCACAACTTCTACCTCTACCTGGCATTGACTCCCATCCTGAATTTTAGTGATAGTCCCAACTGCAGCAAAATGAGTTAAGGCAACATAAAAAACAGGGGTTTGAGAAAAGAAGACATTTAAAAATTAAGATGCTTCCTAATCTCTTAACTTTGCATCTTTTACGTTTTAGGATTACTTTGCATCTGTAATTAACTATTTTGAGGTAGCCAAAAATCAAATCATACACAAACAAATGAAGTGAATTTTATCATTCAGCTCATGTATAGGATTCTGATTGACACAGGAATACAGAGAAAGCACAGAAGAGCCATATAAGACTTGTGTTATTTGCAGTAGTCTTTTATGTGAGTCAAAGCAAAAAGTTCTTTGTAACCTTAAAAGGTCAGTAGTATGTAAAGCTATAAATTTAGCCCAGCAAATTACATTTCCTGATGCTGAGGAATCCTACAGAACTTTGAGAAAGAATTCTTCCTGGAGCTAAGGCAAGAGGAGTTTGTGCCTGTACATGCACAGGAAATTTACCATCTGTCATTTAAAAATTATTGCAGAAAAGAAGAAAGCATTGTATTTCTTTATATTCCTATTATCAAGAAAACTTTAGTAGGAAAAAATTAATAATCTTGAAAAATCAATCATAAAATAATCAAATAGAAAGAATAAGTAGAAAAAAATGTTACCTCTTAATCCACTAGAAAAGAATGAACGGACAAGCTGTTAAGTATATGTTCTGCCCATTTAAAAGACTTATCTTGTCAATTCAGATGTCACTTAACATAACCCGAGTTAGTAAGAAAGGAATCAGAGCTTTCTTTTTTCTTTTTAAATGTTTAAAGGAACCAGGAAAATAAACAACATTTCTTACTATCCAATCATTCAGAAGTGAGAAATTAGTTTGATCATAGAATAGTTTGAGTTGGAAGGGACCTTTAATGATCATCTAGTCCAACCCCCCCTGCAATGAGCAGAGGGACAGAATCACCTCCCTCGACCTGTTACCTTGATTTGCTGTCATAAGCCCTGTCAGAAAAACACGCAACGGAAACAAGCAGGTCAAACAGTGCCTGATGATTTGATAAAAAAACCTGTGACTTGGTATCTCAGTCAACTGAGCAGAAATTAAATCACAGCCACTACTTGAAAACTAAGATTATACTCAATAATTATAATTATCCATTTCATTCTATCTACTAAGGACCTGTCTTAAGAAAAAATTTCCATTGCAGGTTTAATACATACCAACTCCTCAAACCCAAAATGAAATGTTAACATGTTTTCTTGATAGTCTGATTTAAAGGTTCCAAAAATGGAAAAAAAAATACTTTTAACACTGCATGATGGCAGAACACTTTATTGATAAATCATAAGATAGTTGAGTATTTAAATTTTAAAGAGGATGAAGGACATATTGCACTGTAAGTGCAATGTGGAAAATCAGCATCCATATCTGAGTATGACAGAGCTGATATTAGAGAGCACAGATATAGTACATATATAGATAACTTGTTTATGTGTTTATATACTGTCATAATGATTTAATAATGCCAAATCTCAGAATATTCACATATGTAAACAACACTAATTATAGGAAAAACCAACAGATTTCACATATTCTATAAAGTTCACAGCTCCTACAGCAATTTCTTTAGAAGTGGATCTGCAGTTCCTCAGGAAGGCTTTCACCACATCAGACATGCCTTCTCTAAACTTTTTCAATCTGTCATTAAAAGATGGTATGGCACTGAATCTTTTTTTCCCCCACAGCTTGAAGGCTCTTAAAAGCATAGGCACAACTGTACCAGGAAAGACCAAGAAGCCTAGCGTCCTGTCCCCAACTATCGTCAATAACAAATGTCTAAACCAGATCTTAAGCACAGGGCAAACATGGAGTGGTATCTCTTTAGAGCACTTCAGACTACAGAATTTTTATTTCAACTTTTCTACATGTGAACACCATGTATCAACATATCTGATATGAACTGATACATTAAAACATATAAAAATACAAATACTCTTTAAAGGATGACTTCCTCTCCTACCTGACCCACTCGGACATCTTATTATCCAGATTTAGTTTTTTTAAATCTCTGAAGAAGTTTTCAACAGTTTGGAACAAAACAAGCCGCCAAAACAATGTCCTTCACTAGATCCTGTGCTGATTGAGAAGGTCTAACTCTTACAGTTGCCTCTTTTAGACTCATGAGGTTCTTTACTTTCATACTTCTCTGTTTGGAATGAAGCACAACTATAATGGCCCATTTGGCTTATTTGCTCCTGCAAGGAACTACAGGAACACTGAAATTAAGTACACTACAAAGTGTCTGAAAGTTACATTAATAATTAGATACCTCTCCTCTTTGGAGGAGATTTGATATTTCCAGCTTATTTTGCTTATTGGGAAGTCATTCCCAAGTTCACATTTAAACACAGGGACCAGGAGCGTTTCAGAGACCTTTGTCTATGTCATGGCCATAACCTGACCTCCACAGGGACAAGACCCAAGTGCAGAGCGTCAGCCCGGGAATCCTGGTTGTATTCTGGCAGAAGATGCGTCAAGGATCTTCTAGTGTAAGCAAGAGGGTTAACATGAAGTTTGCCACAGAATCCTTTTTAGGAGGACTGTAGGCCTAACAACCAGAGAAGGCAGATGTCAAATAGGGCAAAGGAGGAAGAGAAAAACATTGAAGTCTGATCACTGCCCTGCCTCTGCCGTAACTGTAGAGAAGAGAAGGTGTATGCAATGCTCTAGCTGAACAGAACAAAACTGGAAGCACCAAACTGCAAAGCAATGGAAGTGTGTCTTAGGGCCACCACTGCTGCTGTGGAGAAGCCTCTCTAAATACCTGGTGCAGAAATTAGGAACAACTTCTTATGTCCTTTGGGAAGAAGGCCTCACAAGAAGTACTGCACACTTGACCACATCTGAGCAAGTTCTGATGCAGAAGGGAAAGGAAATCCAAACAGCTCTATATAAAAAGGGTAGAGTGTCAAAATCTGAGAAGCACTGTAAAGAACAAGACAGCAGAGACACAGTAAAACTGTAGAAATAAGCTGAATTAAGGAGGAATCTGCAAACTTCCGAAGAACAAAATAAAGCACTTTTTTGCTCATTTGCATTGAAAAAGCAAATTAATTAAAAGCAGTGGAATTAGTAAAGATACTGTACCTTCACACACTGGGCAGCACTCTCCTTCTGGCACGTAGTACCTGTCGCAGTGTAGCTCACCACATTGGGCCGAGAAACAAATAGAGACTCCCCCTTGGCATCGACAGAAACGACAAGCATCCATTCGAAACATGTCTCCATCATAATATTCCATGCTGTTAAATATGCAAGTTGGCTTCACTTCTGAAAGAAGGAGGGGGGAAAAAAGAAAGAAAAAAAGTATTTTACATATGTTGATAAATGGGAAATAGTTAAACTCATGTTGCTACTGACAAATACAGATGTAAAGAAAGCTGATTTTTCTTTCTTTTTTTAAACTCAAATACATTTTTTTTAAAGAATATGGTATATTTTATTGTCTGTTTCAACAATAGAAGAAAATAGAATGCTATTCAGAATTATGTTCAGAGCAATTGCCTCAATTTTAAAAATTAAAATACTGAAGGAAGGTTAAGGCACAGGTATTTCTTCGTAGGTGTTAAATATTTCTCATAGGGATGAGCCAGAAGCTACTTCAAATTTCAGCACATGAAGCAAAAGATTTTTCTGTTTTAAGAAGAGTTTCTGATGTTTCTTAAGTGTTACCTTCTTTTCTGCAGGACTTGGTACACAGATAGATAAATTGCACTAAAGCTTACAAATCCATAGGTATATGTTTAAAAAACCCAACAAACTTATTTCTTGACTGCATGACCTGTTATGCAGAACTGAATACTTCTCAGTTGAAGGAACCTGGAGCTGTACTTGTCAGCTCACATCTATACTCCCCACAGAAAATAACCTCAATTGTAATAAATAGTTACGTAACCACTTCAGTGTTTCAAAACCACAACAAGACTATTTCCCATATGCCTCCATCTACAGCAGAGCTCTAACATGTAATTCAATCCAAACTTCAAGGAAAACTAAAAGCCTCTGAAAATTCCTAAGTATTTTGGGAAGGATATTGCCTATTTACTTCGCTAGCACTAAAAAAAAAAAAAAAAAAAAAAAAAAAAAAAAAAAAAAAAAAAAAAAAAAAA